>NW_021024525.1:1131751-1192144 GCF_004153795.1 Camellia sinensis | reverse complement strand
TATCTATATCCGGGGGACCCTTTTGGAGGGAAAAGAAGGCTCATTTCCCTCCACTTTTGCCTAGACTCTTCTCTCTGGTGAGTTAAATGAAGAAATTTACATGAAACAACCAAGAGGGTTTTCTGTTCCAGGAAAAGTAAAGAAAGTGTGTAAATTGGTTAAATCATTATATGGTTTAAAACAAGCGCCAAAGCAATGGCATGAGAAATTTGACAAGGCAATGATGTCAAATGGATTTAAAATTAATGAGTGTGACAAATATATTTATATTAAAAATACAGATAAAGGTTATGTCATTGTATGTCTTTTATGTAGATTATATGCTCATCATTGGTAGTAATAATGATATGATTAAAACTACCAAGAAAATGTTGAATAAACATTTTGACATGAAGGACATGGGCATTGCTGATGTAATACTTGGTATGAAAATTACCAAAACATCAGAAGGATATGTTTTGTCACAATCTCATTACATTGAGAAAATACTTGACAAATTCAGCAAAGATGATGATCATCTAGCTAGAACTCCTGTAGATGTTAATTTGTATCTTTCTAAAAATGTACAGGAAAGTATTTCTCAATTAGAGTATGCCCAAATTATTGGAAGCTTAATGTACTTAATGAACTGCACTCGCCCAGATATATTTTATGCAGTAAGTAAATTAAGTAGATATACGAGTAATCCGGGAGTAGAACACTGGAAAGCAATTATAAGGGTTCTTAGATATCTCCGATTTACTCGTAACATTGGGCTTAATTATACTAGATATCCAGCAGTACTTGAAGGATACTATGATGCAAATTGGATATCGGATACAAGAGACCCAAAGTCCACTAGTGGGTATGTCTTTACTCTTAGTGGGGCAGCTGTATCTTGGAAATCTTCCAAACAGACTTGTATTGCTAGGTCTACTATGGAATCTGAATTCATAGCTTTAGACAAAGCAAGGGAAGAGGCAGAATGGCTTCGCCACTTCCTTGAAGATATTCCAATATGGCCAAAACCGGTGCCTGCTATATGCATACATTGTGATAGTCAATCAGCAATTGGTAAAGCACATAGTCATACGTATAACGGTAAGTCTCGACATATTCGTCGTCGACATAATACCGTAAGACAACTACTCTCTAATGGAATTATGTCCATAGAATATGTTAAGTCTAAAGACAACATAGCGGATCCACTAACCAAACGCAAGAGAGTTAGTTGAGAATTCATCGAGGGGAATGAGACTAAAGCCTATTAAATAAGAGTTACCACAATGGCAACCCAACCTAGTTGACTGGAGATTCCAAGATCTAGATTCAAAGGGACAACCGAGTTGTGAATGACTCAGAAGGATCACTGGGGAGTTTATCTCCTACCCATTTCTTTGATGAAATAGTGATGTCTGCAGCGGTTTAGGTTAAGTAATACTTTTAATGATTCTTATATCTAGGTAAATATAGTGGAGTATGACAGGATACTTTTCATAAGAATCACCTATGTGAGTGTGAACTAGGCCAGTTCTATAAGATTTGTGAAGGGCTACAAGTCTTTAGAGCACTCATGAAAGACCAGGTTGTTCAGGGCCAAAATGAACACAATAGTGAGAACTAAACTGTGTCTGGAGATATACTGTGTGAGTTCTATTGTCTTGGTTTACACAAACGGCTGAACAGTTCAAGACATCATGTTCACTGGTTAGCTAGTAAATCCGATAGTATCTCGCAAGGGAAGGTTCAAAGCCAAAAACTACCTATCCTTTGCAGAATATTTCCAATTTTTGTACTCTCTGTATTTACATCATGTTGTTGCATTTTCTCTCTGTCAATTTCATTCATGTTGGAGATTGTTGGAAAATTTATAAAGAGGTAGTTGTGAATTGAAATAGACTCCATTTTGAATGAAAGGGTGTAACCTTTCATGGTGTCTTTTTGTATTAAAGGAAGGGTCAAACCTCTATTTGAATGAAAGGGTGCAAACCTTTCATGGTGTCTCTTTATTTTAAAGAAAGGAGTATGTCCCTTCTTCATACCTTTTCTATTCAAATTGAATAGGTGCCAACAAAGCCTATATAAAGGTAGCCCCATTCCAATTTTGATTGATTCCGAAAATTCATTTTCCTTGCCTTCATTTTGCTCTCTTGCGTCTTTTATTCTTCATATTATTTTAGGAAAAATTTCAGAGAGTTATAGAACACAAGGTTCTGGTTCGTCGAACAAATTTGTTTGAAGTGCTGCTACAAATTTGTGAAGATCATTGTATCCTGGGAGATAGATGCCACATAACCGTAAGCACCGTAGCGGGGCGAATCTGTCTTAAAGACAGAGTGTCACACACTCGACTTGGTCTTTAAATTATTGATTCTGTTCAACAAAATAAATTCTGTAAGTTTTATTTTATTTTATTTGAATTATTTTAAGTTATTTTATTTACACAGAAGATTGTTCCAACAGCCGTTGCATCAGATTCGTTGATTTGAAACTGAGAAGAGTCAACAGATCTGAGATCTCATGTTGGTGGTGGTGAAACGACAGCAACGACAGAGCTCTGATGCCAACAGATGCGGGGAGGGTGGCGGAGCTCTGACGACGGTGGTGATGAAAGAGACGGAGATGAGAGAGAAGATGAGGAGAGAGAGAGAGAGAGAGAGAGAGAGAGAGAGATGAATGAGGAGAGAGAAAGGGCTTGGGGAAATGAGGATTATGGAGTGAAAAAGGTGTACATATGTGTATAAGTAGTCTGGTTAAGTTGGTTTGGGATGTTTCAAATAAGTGTATTTTTTTATTTTTTATAAAAATATATGTAAAAAAATAGAAAAATAGGTAGAAAAATAGAGAGAAAATGTTGATTGGTGTCCTCTAAATAAGTGTATGTATAAAAAAAATATATTTTTTAGTGCATGCCAAATACTTATCATTTTACTTAAACATGTTTTTATAAATAAAATATTTTGAGGCTTGAATGTTTGTATCTACTGTTATCTAGTATCTAATTTATATATATATATATATTTAATATTTATATATATAATTTAAATTTTGAGTTGTTAAACCTATATAAATTTAATTCGGACTTTTAAATTATTATCTGGGCATGTATCAAATTTAAAAATATTTTATTCAAATTCTCAAAAAAATTCAAATTAAAGCTTTGCTTGAATTAAATTATATAAATTCACTTTTTATATAAGTATATTTATTTAAATCACATCAAGTAATATTTTTTCTCTATTTTTTTTTTAATTTTTTCATAAAAAATTAAAAATATACTTATTTAAAGCCTCTAAACCAACGCTTTTCTCTATTTTTTTTTTAATTTTTTCATAAAAAATTAAAAATATACTTATTTAAAGCCTCTAAACCAACGCTAAACTCAGATGGTGTTTGGGAAGTGAGTTTTTATGTAGATTTTAGTAGATGTAGGTTTTTATGAGATAAAAAATTTTTGGTGTTTGGGAAGATAGTTGGGTTTTTATGTGGTTGGATGTGATATTTGTGAGAGAAAAAGTGAAATGATTATGGGGTTAGATGTGATATTTTGTTTGGATGTGTTTTTTTTAATTTTGCAAAACTTTTGTCTTTTAGTGAAAAAAATGAGAAAAAAATTTGGGAACTTGCTTCCCAATCACCACCTCAGATTGCTCGGTTAAGGCCGTCCAAACTTACACTACTGCGTCAGCAATGCATGCTCCGTGGCCATGAGCAAATGTGTGTCACGTGTGTCACGTGCAACGATTCATGTTGTTTCTGCTATAGCGTTCCCATAAACCTTTCAAATCAATTCCTTACTCTCTCTCTCTCTCTCTCTCTCTAGCAAATACACAGGAAAAGCATAAAAAGTTCAGAGACTACACCAATCGCATCGAAATCTCCGGCGACAACTCCGATCATTTTCCGGCGAGATATCGGCTATATAGGATCCGATTCTCCGGATTGTTAGGTTAGATCCGAGTGATGGCTCCGGTTTCAGCTCTCGCCAAGTACAAGCTCGTGTTCTTGGGAGATCAATCTGTCGGCAAAACCAGCATCATCACTCGATTCATGTACGACAAGTTCGACAACACATATCAGGTGAAAGCGATCATTCGCACATCCGATCTGTGTCTAACGAGTTTATTTTTATTCATGGATTTGATTTTGTGTTTTATGGATCTGACTTCTTCTGCATTATATTCGCTTGCGTTTTACTTGATATTTGGTTTACATCTCTAATTACATCATGATTTTGTTTGATTTCAATTTTTTTTTCTTTGATTTGAAATTTATGTGATGGTGGTTTCTTTTTTCTAACTAGTCTGAATGTTGAGTGAGTTTCCTACTGTTTGGTTGATGAGAAAATGCGAGAAAATAATGGAATTATAGCTTGGAATTGTTTGCTTTTGTGATGTTTAGATTTCTAGAAATGCAAAATTGTACCCAAGTTGGATTCAATACCTCTGTAGGGATCAGTTAATTATGCATCATCTTATGAGAAAAAAATCTTACCTAACAAAATTGACCCCATTTTTCTTGAAAATTTCTTTTAAATTTAAAGTTTTTCAGCACTGTCCTAACTCCATCATGAAACTTTACTGTTGATGACATCTCTTAGGGACTGTTTTCGTGTACCTAGAACAATCATTGGCATATACATCCCCGCCACAAAAATAGAGTGAAAAGGGTTAAAAATTAAATAATCGAAATTAACACTAGTGACCGCTCATGATGCACATAAAACAAATTTTTTTTATCAGCACAAGATTCAGTTCCAGCCGTTGAGCATTGTATTAAATTAATTATACTATATCAAAGTACAGAAGGACTACAATGTGGCAATTGTGTTTTATGATGTAGCTATTCCAGCTGTTCCACGAAAACAATAAAAGAAAACTTGGCATTGGGATTACATGGGAATATTACTGCTCTTTGGTGGATTTTGAGCAAGAGGTTTCAATGATGGACTTCACTAGCGGCTTTATTGCATCAATAGGTCTGCATTACTTATTCTACATTTTGACTCACTCCCACCTTAAGATGTCATAAATGTAGTTGTGTTTAAGTTGTTAGGCACTAAAAAAGTGTTCATAGAATTTTTACTGGCTTCATTCCTGAACGTAATATGATTTCTGAATATATATTTGTTAGATGTAAGAGATGACATGTGAAGGACAAGCAAAGTATATAGTTTTATATATGAATATTTTATTAGAAGATAATGCACCAATTCCTAATTTAAAGGAAAAGGAATTAATAGATGTACCTATGTATTATTTTTGAGTGCCAATCTACAAGAATAAAGGAGATGTCCAGAATTGTAACAATTATAGAGGAATTAAACTAATATGTCATATAATGAAAGTGTGGGAGAGGGTGATGGAACGCTAATTGCGAGATATAACTTTAACACCCCAAGTTTTTAGCTCAAATGATAATACAACAATTATAGCTCTTTCAAGAAAAACCGAATATAAATCTCCAAACTTACATTACATGATACAATAGTTCTTTATACAACAATACATTAATCCAACAACAAGTAAATAAATAAATAAATACCCCCAAGGGTTTACAAGTTTTCAAGGCTTGAGCGTGGTTACACAAAACAGTTATTCAAATCCATACACATATAGCCCTTGGCTTACATACAGAGTCACAACAAAATGAGAGTCTCGTACTCTCAACACACATTTCCTCGCCTTTAGTTAGGCGGCATCACCATATCTTTTTCTGCACAAAAATTCCGTAGTGTGAGCATAAAGCCCAGTAGGAAATCCTTAACAAAATATATACATTTAAATAAGTTTCAAGAGATGAAATGCACATGCCATGCTATGCCCTTTTTGAAGATGAATCACATTTTCATATTTTGAAAATCATCATGTTCAATGATGTCATGCAATTTCAATTGTTCTAAATTTAATAATTTATTTCAAGGGCGGTAAATACGACTCTAGTAATTCTTAAGTCGGTGTCTGCAAGTAGACTATATAAGTACTATCAAATTGTCATTTTTACCAGTATTAATAGGAAAACTCGACACCTATCCGCGCGGGTTTTCGGTCTTTCACGCCGGACTCTCAGGCCAACTTATTCAATATCATCTACACTACCTATCAAGATTTACCAACGCATTTACCCCAAAAACCATTTCATAAAAACTTGTTTCTCAACATTCTTTTCTTAATGCAAGTTTTCAAATCAACTTTCAAAGTTTAATGTAATCAAATGAATTGTTATGCTAATAACAAAAGATAAATATAAATACTTTTATTCCAATTCATCATCCAAGGAATAACACAATTCATTCTTTTCAAGTATCCTTAACAATTAGTTATTTCAAAACTATTTCAACGTTTTGAACAATAATTTTCAAAATGAACAACAATTCTCATATTTCCTGAAATTCATCATTTATGTAAATATAAATAAGAAAATTTTCCAAACATCCATTAATTTTGACACACAAAATAAATATAACAATATCATTCATAAATTTTCAGTCTCTTTTAAATTTTTTTCCAAATTGTAGGTTTTTTAACCAAAACTATATAACTCAAATATTTTGAAAATCATATTTTCTTCAATTAACGAAGATCAAAACCCATAAGATCATTTTAAAAGAATAAGAGATAAATCCACTTTCAAAATCGCTCAATTTCTTGAATCAACAATTAATTTTCAAAGCTATCGAAAGATGATTTCGAAAATCATATAGATCTTGCAAAAATAAATATATATAACTGTAAAAAAATCTCTATTTCAAGTTTTGAAGAAGAAATGAGATGAAACTCCCAAAATTATTTGCCGCCCTTGAAATTTGGAGATAATTATTAAGTTATCAAATCTCATCAAACCCCGCGTTGATGAAGCCCTCGAGCAATTATCTGCCCTTGCAATTTCATTATTAAATTATCTTGATCTTCACCGCACACAACGAAGCCCTCGAGATGATAACCCGCTTTGATGAAGAAGCAATGGCAAAACTTAAATAGATCTTGAGAAATCAAGGTTTTTGATCTAATTTGTGTAGAGAAATGTAGAGAGAAGGGAGGGGAAATGTTTTTAGAGAGAGAAAGATATACAAAAGTGATCTGAAATATCAGATTCATGAACTGATATAAAATGGTCCGCTCCAGCATGGAAAGTCCCGCTCGAGTGTCGAATACACTTTCTCAGTACTTTTACAGACAGGTCAAACTTCTGGAACCAAACATTCTCTGCTTGAGAGCATAAACGACCGCTCGAGCGAACAAGCAACTTCGAATGCATTTTGCATTTTTGCTTCAGCGAGCTAACCGGGCAGCTCGACCCTCGTAAGCTGTATAAGGTGACTCGACCCCCAACATATTCAGCGAAGTGGCAAAACATGAAAGAATTAACTTCCGATACAACTTTGTTATTCGGGTTGGATTCGCATCTGAAGGTTTGGAGACATTACTTGTTCCTAACACACCACTATAACCTGATAACCAAAAATAAGGGGAATATAAGGGAAACTAAGATACGTAACACCGTTCAAAACCATACCAACCAGAGTTCGGAACACCACAAGAGACGGGTCAAAATCGGGATCGCTACAACCTCCCCCCTTAAAGAATTTCGTCCCCAAAATTTCAAACCAAACTACCCAAACAAAGGGGTTTCTAGCGATCAAAACCACGCTATTTCATTTTAAAATCATAATATTAACTCTCAACCAAATTTTTTTTTTTTTTTTTTTTTGCCATTTTCCACCATGGTTATCTCATTAACAACAACCGTCCACATTAACCTAAGCATGAAGCAAAGAAATGACAATCCGTAACTACATGCTTAACATAACAACATGCATAACAACATATGGTCAACAATTTTAATACATTTCCCTCAAACACTAGGGATTACAAGGAAAAACAACTTAAGCATTTTCAAATAAATCCGGATACTTAGAGCGGACTTCCGCCTTCCGTTCCCACGTCGCTTCTTCAACCCCATGGTGTCTCCACGACACCTTTACCAACGGTATAGTTTTGCCCCGTAGCACTTGTTCTGAGTATCTAATATTTGAACCGGTCGTTTTTCGTAAGAGGCATCCTCATCTACCTTCAAGTCAACCCAATCAAGTACATGAGAGGGGTCGGGTTCATACTTCCGAAGCATAGTTACATAAAATACGTTGTGAACTCCCGAAAGTTATGGCGGCAAAGCTAACCGGTATGCTACTTCCCTAATTCGCTCTAAGATCTCAAAAGGCCAAATGAACTTTGGAGATAATTTACCACTCTTACCAAATCTCATCAAACCCCGCGTTGGTGAGATTTTTAGAAATGCATGGTCACCAACTTCAAAAGATAAAGGTCGTCTTTTCTTATCGGCATAACTCTTTTGTCGATTTTGGGCCGTAGCTAAACTCTTCCGAATGAGAACAACTTTCTCGGTTGTCTCTCTAATAATTTTCGGACCCAATAACGGTGCATCACTCACTTCGGCCCAAAAAATAGGTGATCTACAAGGTCGGCCATACAAAGCCTCAAATGGTGTCATCCTAATACTAGCTTGGTAACTATTGTTGTAAGCAAGCTCAATTAATGGTAAGTGCCTTTCCTAAGGCCCCTTAAAATTAAGGATACAAGCTCTAAGTATGTCTTCCAAAATTTGAATGGTACGTTCCGACTGTCCATCGGTTTGAGGATGATAAGCGGTGCTAAAAGTCAATTTAGTTCCCAACGCCTCTTGAAGGCTTTGTCATAACCGGGCAGTCAAACGAGGATCCCTATCCGACACAATAGTCACAGGGACTTCATGAAGTCGAACTGTCTCTCTAATGTACAACTCTGCCAAGCGTTCAACTGAGTCGCTGGTGCACATCGGAATGAAATGGGTAGACTTAGTCAACTTATCAACAATCACCCAAACGGCGTCATTGCCTTGTTGTGTTCTAGGAAGCCCGACTACAAAATCCATGGTAATACGCTTTTATTTCCACTCGGCTATCGGTAAGGATTGTAACAAACCCGCTAGTCTTTGGTGTTCGGCCTTCACTTGTTGACAAGTAAGGCACTTTGATACAAATAAAGCGACATCCTCGTTTCATACCCCTCCACCGAAACTGACGACTAAGATCATGATAATTTTAGTGCCTCCCGGGTGTACCGCAAGGCGTGAGTGATGGAACTCTCGAAGTACTTCCTCTCTACAAGATTCTGGTACAAACAAACGGTCTAGGTAACGTACACTCAAATCCGAGTGAACATTCAAACCTTTCTCTTCCTTCCCATTGGAAATCTTGACATGGATTGATTCCACATCACGGTCTCCTCGTTGTGCCTCTATGACCTTACTAACCAAGGTAGGTTGAGCATTCAAAGTAAACAAGGTAGCACTCTCTCCGGATTCACCCAAGTGCAAATCAAACTTGCCAATAGCATCTAGTATATCCCATTCCCGAATGGCCACACTTGCCAAACTACTCACAGATTTTCAACTCAAAGCATCGGCCACTACATTGGCCTTTCCCAGATGATAGTGTAACTCAAAATCATAATCCTCCATAAATTTCATCCTCCTCTGTTGTCGTAAATTCAAGTCTTTTTGAGAAAACAAATACTTTAGACTCTTATGATCGGAGAAAATCTCAAACTTCTCACCATACAAGTAATGCCTCCAAATTTTCAATGCAAAAATCACCGCTACTAATTCTAGATCATGGGTGGGGTAATTTTTCTCATGAGTTTTCAATTGTCGTGAACTGTAGGCCACAACTTTTCCCTCTTGCATCAAGACACAACCAAGTCCATCCCCAGACGCATCACAATAGACAGTGTGATTCAAACCTCTTTCGGAATTATCAAAACCGGTGCAATAGTCAATTTAGTCTTAAGCTCTTGGAATGACTTTTCGCACGCCTCACTCCATACAAATTTGATACCCGTTCTAGTCAACCTAGTCAAAAGTGCAGCTAGTCTAGAAAAGTCTCTTACAAAACGTCGATAATACCCCCCAAATCCCAAGAAGCTCCGGATTTCAAAAACATTCTTGGGTTGTTTCCAATCGTGTATGGCATCTATCTTTGAGGAGTCCATAGTCACTCCCTCTCTAGACACTACATGCCCCAAAAACTTCACATTTGTTAACCAAAACTAGCATTTTTCAAATTTGGCATACAATTGGTGCTCACTAAGTAAACCCAACACTACCCGCAAGTGAGTCTCGTGTTCCTCTTCAGAGGTTGAATAAATCAAGATGTCGTCCACAAAGACGACCACAAAAAGGTCCAAGTATTCCCCGAAAAATTCTGTTCATCAAATCCATAAAGGAAGCCGGTGCATTAGTTAACCCAAAAGGCATTACAAGGCATTCATAGTGGCCATAATGAGTACGAAAGACCGTCTTCTGAATGTCCTCCTCCCGGACTTTCAATTGATGGTACCCCAATCTTAAATCTATTTTTGAGAAGCAACGAGACCCTCTAAGTTAGTCAAACAAATCATCTATTTTGGATAGAGAATACTTGTTCTTAACTATAACTCTATTCAACTTGCAATAATCAATACACAACCGTAATGACCTATCCTTCGTATTTACAAAGAGAGCTGACGCTCCCCAAGGCGATATACTAGGGTGAATGAAGCCATTGTCTAAAAGTTCTTGGAGTTGAATCTTCAACTCATGCAATTCGGCGGGTGCAAATCTATACAGTGACATGGAAATCTGTGGCACGGGAAATTGGTGCCGTGCTAGACACTAATTCAATGGAGAACTTGATCTCCCGATGAGGTGGTAAACTAGTAAGATCTTCTGGAAAGACATCCGGGTATTCACAAACTACCATTAGTAACTCAACACGAGCCTCGTCATTCTCACTATTCAAGAGAGTTGCAAGAAGGCCACTAAGCTTGCTCCTACTACGAGGGTCAATAACTGGCGACAAGGCTCTATCAACTCGGTTCTCCAGAAAATAGAAACGATCACCACCTAAAGTGCACACCGTATCTCTCTGACGGTAACAATCAATTATAGCTTGATAAGAACACAACCAGTCTATGCCTAAAATGGCATCAAAACTCAACATATTTAGCAACACAAAAGCAAACAGAAGTCGACGCTCGGCAACTTCTATTTCACAATCACGACAATCCCGGTCTAAATCAACTGTACCCCCAACAGGTGACTCTACTCTGAGTGGAGGCACTAACCGTGTTACCTCTAACCCCAATGCAGAAGCAAATGCAGTAGATATAAATGAATGAGACGCATCCGTGTCTATCAATACATTAGCCAAAGAATTACACACAACAAAAATACCTCTCACAACTGAGGATTCTGGAAATTGCTCTGGCACGGTAACAGCATACACGCGCCCCTATGGCCCCTGATTAACTTGCTCTCCTCTCGGAGCATAGGCCTGTTGTACTGACTGAGCCGAAGCGGCTCCCTGAGTAACTCGCGAAGATTGGACTGATTGAGCCTTCTGGTGGCTCTGAGTCTGCCTCGACCTTGATGTGCCTCCCAACTGTGAACAAGTTCTCTTCATGTGCCCCGGCTGACCATACTGATAACAATTAAACCCTTGACCTTTATTCTGAGACTGAGACTGACTTTGAGATTGGTTAGGTAGTGGTAATATTAACTGCCCTCCTCCTTTCTGTGGGCATGAGAAGGCTTTGTGACCCGGTTGGCCACACTTGAAACACGAGAAGCTACTCGATGCACTTTTTCCCGGATCTGCACTAGGCAAAGGAAAAGTGAATCAAAACTGCTGTGGTTGGGACTGAGATGAATAGGTGTTCCTGCTCTTCTTGTTCTGCCTATAGTCTCCTTGAGACTCTTGGCCTCTAGACCTCGAACTCCGAAGCCTCTCCTCCTCGGCTTGTATGGAAATTTCTACACGTGTCGCCGTCTCCACAAGACGGTCATATTCCCGAATCATATTTCTGATAAGCTTGAACTTAATTTTTGTTTTCAAATTCAATGCAATGGCGCTCTTCTGTTGCCGCCAACTCTGGTGCAAATCTGGACAAACTAGAGAAGACCACCTCAAACTCGGCCACGGGCATGTCGAATTGTTTAAGGTCTTTAAACTCTTGCCTCAATCTCTCCCTAGCAGTGGGAGGTATGTACTTATCTTGGAAAGCAACTGCAAAGGCTTCCCATGTCGGCTCCACTCTACCCTTGGCATATTTCCACCATTCACCCACGTCTCCCTTAAGGTAGTAACTCGTTAGAGTCACTCTTAGTTCACTATCTTCGATGTGAAGCATCTCAAATGTCTTCACAGTTTGTTCGAGCCACTCATCCGCTTTCTTGGGCTCGGGGCCACCATAGAACTCATCCGGTTTGGCTCGCAAGAACTCTCTAGTAAGGAAACTTGCCCTTGACTCCGCGGTGTTCTCTCGGGCTTGATTCTCCGCCCTCAACAAGTTCATAGACTCTCTTAAAGCCCCTGCCATTTCTCGAGCTAGGGCCCCTATTGCGGTTTGACCCGCTTGTCCCGGGATTCCCGTCTGCCCCACTTGTTCGGCCATATTAGCTTGGCCGGACTATTTCTCTTGCACCGAAACCTCATAGACCGATACCTCATGCACACCTCAGCGAGCCCTACCACGCCTCCCCCTCTACCACCACTGGCTTGACCTCTTCCTGACATCCTATAAATGACAATAGAATTAATTTAGCACACTAACCCACACGTGCCCGCAACTTGCCTTATACGTTTGATCATAATAATTCTATATATTCCTCTACGATATAACAATTAAATTTCACCCCACATAAGCACTTAGTCATGTAAACACATACGGACTATTCTTTTACGATGAAATCCGTACCTCAGGGAAAAAAAAAAAAAATTAGGGGGATTCGGGAGAGAGGCTTTCGAGCTCCCTAGCATCGCCCCTTCTGGATGTCCTCCTCCCAAACCCTTAACTGATGATAACCCGACCTCAAATCTACCTTCGAAAAGCAACAAGACCCTCTAAGTTGGTCAAACAAGGCATCTATTCTGGGTAATGGATACTTGTTCTTGACGGTAACCCAATTTAACTTACGGAAATCAATACACAGCCGCAATGACCCATCCTTCTTCTTCGCAAAAAGAGCCGGCGCTCCCCAAGGCAATGTTCTAGGGTGAATGAAACCCTTGTCTAAAAGCTCTTGGAGTTGAATTTTCAACTCATGCAATTCGACGGGTGCAAATCTATACAGTGACATGGAAATCGATGCTGTGCCAGACACTAATTCAATGGAGAACTCGATCTCCCGGTGAGGTGGTAAACTAGTAAGATCTTCTGGAAAGACATCCGGGTATTCACAAACTACCCTTGGTAACTCAACACGAGCCCCGTCATTCTCACTATTCAAGAGAGTTGCAAGAAGGCCACTAAGCTTGCTCCTACTACGAGGGTCAATAACTGGCGACACGGCTCTATCAACTCGGTTCTCCAGAAAATAGAAACGATCACCACCTAAAGTGCACACCGTAACTCTCTGACGGTAACAATCAATTACAGCTTGATAAGAAC
The DNA here is from genome assembly GCF_004153795.1 of Camellia sinensis. Classification (NCBI taxonomy): domain Eukaryota; kingdom Viridiplantae; phylum Streptophyta; class Magnoliopsida; order Ericales; family Theaceae; genus Camellia; species Camellia sinensis. Next base: position 1,178,678 of record NW_021024525.1, on the reverse strand, counting down.
ACAACCAGTCCATGCCTAAAATGACATCAAAACTCAACATATTTAGCAACACAAAAGCAAACAGAAGTCGACGCCCGGCAACTTCTATTTCACAATCATGACAATCCCGGTCTAAATCAACTGTACCCCCAACAGGTGACTCTACTCTGAGTGGAGGCACTAACCGTGTTACCTCTAACTCCAATGCAGAAGCAAATGCAGTAGATATAAATGAATGAGACGCATCCGTGTCTATCAATACATTAGCCAAAGAATTACACACAACAAAAATACCTCTCACAACTGAGGATTCTGGCAATTGCTCTGGCACGGTAACAGCATACACGCGCCCCTATGGCCCCTGATTAACTTGCTCCCCTCTCGGAGCATAGGCCTATTGTACTGACTGAGCCGAAGCGGCTCCCTGATTAACTCGCGAAGATTGGACTGATTGAGCCTGCTGGTGGCTCTGAGTCTGCCTCGACCCTGATGCGCCTCCCAACTGTGGGCAAGTTCTCTTCACATGCCCCGGCTGACCACACTGATAACAATTAAACCCTTGACCTTTATTCTGAGACTGAGACTGACTTTGAGATTGGTTAGGTAGTGCTAATATTAACTGCCCTCCTCCTTTCTGTGGTCATGAGAAGGCTTTGTGACCCGGTTGGCCACACTTGAAACACGAGAAGCTACTCGATGCACTTTTTCCCGGATCCGCACTAGGCAAAGGAAAAGTGAATCAAGACTGCTGTGGTTGGGACTGGGATGGATAGGTGTTCCTGCTCTTCTTGTTCTGCCTATAGTCTCCTTGAGACTCTTGGCCTCTAGACCTCGAACTCCGAAGCCTCTCCTCCTCGGCTTGTATGAAAATTTCTACGTGTGTCGCTGTCTCCACACGATGGTCATATTCCCAAATCATATTTTCGACAAGCTTGAACACAATTTTTGTTTTCAATTTCTTTTCAAATTCAATGCAACGACGCTCCTTCGTTGCCACCAACTCTGGTGCAAATCTTAACAAACTAGAGAAGACAGCTTCAAACTCTGCCACGGGCATGTCGAGTTGTTTGAGGTCTTTAAACTCGTCTCAATCTCTCCCTAGCAGTGGGAGGTATGTACTTATTTTGGAAAGCAACCGCAAAGGCTTCCCATGTCAGCTCCACTTTACCCTTGGCATATTTCCACCATTGACCCACATCTCCCTTAAGTTAGTAACTCGCTAGAGTCACTCTTAGTTCACTATCTTCGATGTGAAGCATCTCAAATGTCTTCACAGTTTATTCGAGCCACTCATCCGCTTTCTTGGGCTCGGGACCACCATGAAACTCATCCGGTTTGGCCCGCAAGAACTCTCTTGTAAGGAAACTCGCCCTTGACTTTGCGGTGTTCTCTCGGGCTTGATTCTCCACCCTCAACAAGTTTATTCTCTCTTAAAGCCCCTGCCATTTCTCGAGCTAGGGCCCCCATAGCGGTTTGACCCGCTTGTCTCGGGATTTTCGCCTGCCCCACTTGTTCGGCCGCATTAGCTTGGTCGAACTCGGCGAGCCTCATGGATCGGTACCTCATGCACACCTCGGCGAGCCCTACCACGCCTCCCGCCTCTACCACCACGAGTTTGACCTCTTCCTGACATCCTATAAATGACAATAGAATTAATTTAGCACACTAACCCACACGTGCCCGCAACTTGCCTTACACGTTTGATCACAATAATTCTATATATTCCTCTATCATATAACAAATTATTTCACTCCACATAAACACTTAGTCATGTAAACACATACAGATTATACTCTTATGATGAGATTCGTCCCACGAAAAATCAAGAATTCTTAATAGAATGAATATTGATCAAGTATCCTTCTAATAAGACCTCAAGGAATTTAACATGCACAAATAACATCCCAAAAGTCTAATCTCATACCCATTTAGTCACATAAGCATGTTGTCACATAATCACTAAATGCATACCATTTTCTAAGCATGTTAAATGAACCCATTGTGGTTAAACAACCACTTCCCACGAGCTCCAAGTATTCAAATCCGGTAGCTTTGATACCAAGTTGTAACGCCCCAAATTTCTAGCCCAAATGATAATACAACAATCATGGCTCTTTCAAGGAAAACCAAATATAAATCTCCAAACTTACATTACATGATGCAATAGTTCTTCATGCAACAATATATTAATCCAACAACAAATAAATAAATAAATAAATACCCCCAAGGGTTTACAAGTTTCCAAGGCTTGAGCCTGGTTACACAAAATGGTTATTCAAATCCACACACATACAACCCTTGGCTTACACACAGAGTTACAGCAAAATGAGAGTCTCGTACTCTCAACACACATTTCCTCACCTTTAGTTAGGTAGCATCACCACATCTTTTCCTGCACAAAAATCTCGTAGGATGAGCATAAAGCTCAGTCGGAAATCCTTAACAAAGTATATACATTTATACAAGTCTCAAGAGATGAAATGCACATGCTATGCTATGCCTTTTTTGAAGATAAATCATATTTTCATTTTTTGAAAACCATCATGCTCAATGATGTTATGCAATTTCAATTGTTCAAAACTTAACAATTTATTTCAAGGGCGGTAAATACGACTCTGGCAATCGCTAGGTCGGTGTTTGCAAATAGACTATATAAGTACACTACGAAATTGTCATTTTTACCGATATTAACCGGAAGGCTCGACACCTATCTGCGCGGGTTTTCGGTCTTTCACCCCGGACTGTCAGGCCAATTTATTCAATATCATCTACACCACCTATCAAGACTTATCAACGTATTTACTCCAAAATCATTTCATAAAAACTTGTTTCTCAACATTCTTTTCTTAATGTAAGTTTTCAAATCAACTTTCAAAGTTTAATGTAATCAAATGAATTGTTATGCCAATAACAAAAGATAAATATAAATATTTTTATTCCAATTCATCATTCAAGGAATAACACAATTCCTTCTTTTCTAGTATCCTTAACAATTAGTCATTTCAAGACTATTTTGACGTTTTGAACAATAATTTTTAAAATGAACAACAATTCTCATATTCCCTGAAATTCATCATTTATATAAATATAAATAAGAAATTTTCCAAACATCCATTTATTTTGACACACAAAATAAATATAACAATATCATTCATGGATTTTCAGTCTCTTTTAAAAAAATTTCAAAATTTTAGATTTTCTCACCAAAACTATATAACTCAAATATTTTGAAAGAAAACTTTTCAAAATCATCTTTTCTTCAATCAACGAAGATCAAAATCCATAAGATCATTTTAAAAGAACAAGAGACAAACCCACTTTCAAAATCGCTCAATTTCTTGAATCAACAATCAATTTTCAAAGCTATCGAAAGATGATTTCGAAAATCATATAGATCTTGCAAAAATATATATACAACTCTAAGAAAATCCCTATCTCCAGTTTTGAAGAAGAAATGAGATGAAACCCTCAAAATCAATGGTGTCTTCACCTCACACAACGAAGCTCTCGAGATGATAACCCATTTTGATGAAGAAGCAATGGCAAAACTCAAATGGATCTTGAGAAATCAAGGTTTTTGATCTAATTTGTGTAGAGAAATGTAGAGAGAAGGGAGAGGAAATGTTTTTAGAGAGAGAGATATACAAAAGTGATATGAAATATTAGATTCACGAATTGATATATCATGGTCCGCTCGAGTGTCGAATACAATTTCCCAGTACTTTTGCAGACAGGTCAAACTTCTGGAACCAAACATTCTCCGCTCGACCCCCGTAAGCTGTATAGGGTGACTCGACTCTCGACATACTCAGTGAAGTGGCAAAACATGAAAGAATTAACTTCCGATACAACTTTGCAAGGCACAATTCGGGTTGGATTCGTATCTAAAGGTTTGGAGACATTACCTGTTCCAAACACACCACTATAACCTGATAACCAAAAATAAGGGGAATATAAGGAAACTAAGATATGTAACACCGTTCAAAACCATACCAACCTGAGCTTGGAACACGACAAGAGATGGGTCAAAATCGGGATCGCTACAATAACAGAGGTGTCAGAGAATCAATTTGGGTTTATGTCTGGCAGGTCAACAATGGAAACGATTTATCTTTTGATGAGAGTAATAGAAAAGTATAGAGAAAAGAAAAGAGACATTCATATGGTGTTTATCGATTTTGAGAAAGCATATGATAGAATGCCCCGATATATAATATGGTGGGTGTTAGAGAAGAAATGGATGGCAAAAGGTTACATTGATGTGATTGGGGACATGTATGAAGGGATGGTGACCACTATTAGATCGCCTACTGAAGTGACAAATGAATTTGCTATCACTGTAGGGTTACACCAAGGATCTACCTTAAGTTTTTATCTTTTTGCTTTAGCTGTGGATGAGTTGGCGAGAAATATTCAGAATGACGTGCCATGGTGTATGCTTTTTGCATACGATATTATGCTAATGGATGAGACTAGAGAAGGAGTTAACACAAAGTTGGAGATTTGGAGAAGTTTTTGAATTTAAAAGATCCTGGCAGAACTAAAACAAAGTATACGGAGTGTAAATTTAGTAACAGTAATAATGAAAGCAGAGAGGTGAAGATTGAGAACCAAGAATTGCCTAAGAGTGAATATTTTCGTTATTTAGGGTTGATTATCACAACAGCGGTGGAGATTGATGCGGATGTGGTCCATAGGATTAAGGCGAGATGGTGTAAGTGGAGAAGTGCGTTTGGGGTATTGTGTGTTAAACGAATACCCACTAGACTAAAAGGTAAATTTCATAGAACGGCTATTAAACCATGTTGTATGAGACGGAGTGTGTTGAGCAACCAAGAAACAACATGTAGATAAGATAAATGTGGCTAAGATGAGGATGCTAAGGTAGATGTGTAGTAAGACTAGACAAGACAGAATTAAGAATGAGTGTATTCGAAAATAGGTAGGAGCAGCATCGATAGAAGATAAATTGAGAGAGAATCGATTGAGATAGTTTGGTTACATTCAACGGAGACTAACAGAGGTAACAGTGAAGAGATGCGATACTATAACGGCAGATGAGAGTGTTAGGATACGGGGTAGGCCTAGATTAACGTTGGCTAGCATTGTAAATAGAGATATGGATCTATTTAATTTGACTAATGAAATAGCTTTTGATAGGACTGCGTGGAGAAGAAGGATTCATGTAGCCGACCCCATTTGATGGGACTTAAGGCTTGATTTGGTTTTGTTTGGTTTGGTTTACATATGTATTATTTTTCTTTTATCATTGCATCCTTAAGTTATTTTGTTCAAACTTATAATATATTTTGTTTGTATTTAAACCATGGACATATGTGTCCCCAGTGTCCAAGGCGTGTCTGGGCTTAAAAAATATTTAAAAATAAGGTCACCTTTGGACTTTTGTTTGACATATGCCGGAAAGTGTTCGATGAGTGTCGACATCCGACATGAAAATGCCACTTTCTTAGAAGTGTTTCTAGCTAGTGGAGAGAGTAGTAACTTTATTATTTATATTTCTTAAAACGCTGCCTCCTGTGTGCTCAAACTCTCTTTCTTATGTAGGCTAAACATGTGCAATTGTTATAATTATTTAGTAAACGCTAGATTCGAACACATAATCTATTGCCTATTTTGACACTATGTTAAATTGTTGAATACCAACTCATCTAAAAGCTTAAGGTATTAGAGAGAGTGGTAACTTTGTTATTTATATCAACAACCATAATTTATGTTCAAGATAGAGAGATGGGAATGAAGAGGTTGAAATATTTTAGCCAAAAAGTATATATACAATGAGTATTGGCAAAAGAACATCTCTGACAGACAAGTATGTTATGTTTAATGGAATTCACGACCTACATAAATCAAAATAATGGAGCCCCCAAAAATGTATTGTGGCTATGAAACAAAATACAAGAAAAATGTTCATAATTCTAAAACTGGCAGAACATTTTCTTCATTCGAGTGTCATCCTAGAAGATTAATATGGTTCTTCGCAATATGCTTAAAATATATCTCTGGGCATCTTGCAAACTTTGCCATCTGAAGGACATTGACTTCTAAGTTCCTTGTTTTGAAGTGTGACTTCACTGTTTTCCTAATTGAGTGATTCCTTGTCATGATCAAAACTTGATTTTGTGACTGTTCTTTTTCTTTGGATAGTAAATTGACTTTGGATATTATTTATTATTTTGAACAAAATAACGAGTCCTCTTATGTATGTGTTGTTAGTTGTTACTAGAGCTAGAACATGTTCTTTATGCTCTGCTTTTTTCTTTCTTCTTATATCTAATTTCATATGCACTTATGCATCTTAAATTGCAATTCAGGCTACTATTGGTATCGATTTTCTGTCAAAGACGATGTATCTTGAAGATCGAACAGTTCGGTTGCAGCTCTGGTAAGATGATGCAGTTCCTTTTAGAAAAAATTTTCTTTGCATGTATGCACAGAGCAGCAAGTGTAAGTGCAATTGAACTTGTGATCAAGACAATATTGCAATAAGATGCTATTGGTAATAATATATATCTACTTCTTCAGTGGCCCACCTAAGGCACAAAAGGAATTTAATAAAAAACAGGCCAAGAGTCCAAGCCATTTTTGTTTCTTGTGTTCTATAAAAACTGACTTTATTATCATATTAGATTTGTTTTTGGGTATTAAATCGTTGTTCTGATTTAATTTTTATCTATCGGATTATTCAAGTGGTAGATTCTCCTATCTTTACACGTTAAGGGCCTTGTGTATTTATACAGAAAGTTGAAGTCCAGAGAGTGAAAATTCAGCTAGTTTTTGGTAGTGCAAAACCTCTTTCAACACGTGAACCACTGAATCTTAGTTTATGTGATCATACATAAATCCTTTTTCTTTTAATTTCAAGAGAAGGATCTGAATCTTATTTTTTGGCTCTGTTTGGTGGCACTTATGAGTCATCTTATTTAGCTTATCTGCGAAGTTGAGTGATGGTGTTTGGTTGCAATTTTAAATTATAATATTTGACCTTTTCAGCATATTTGACCAAAAGAAGTGAAATTTTCATAAGCAATAATTTGTAGCTTTTTTCAGCTTCTTTGAAACCATTAAATATGTATGGACAAAAGAGCTCCAGCTCTTTTATCTTAATTATAACTTTTACACCAAGCATATTTGCAACTTATTTTAAGTCTTTTAAGCTAATCATCTAAAAAGCTATAACCATAAAACTAACTTATAAGTGATACCAAACGGGCCCTTTGTTTTGCCAGTTCTTCGGAACATCTCTTTTAAGTGTGCAAGTTTGCTGGACAGAAACTTTACATATTAAATCACGAGGCATAAAGAATGATACTAATCATCAATTCAAGGCACGATCTGAAGGTTTTTGCCAGCAATGTGTTGTAATGGCATGCTTTAGTAAGGGGTGTTCTTTCAAGTGACGGAAGATTGTGATTAGTAATTTAGTAGTATTTATTACTTAACGGACAACAAAGGGGGAAAAAAAAGGGAAGAGATGATTATTCAATTTTCACTCTGCCTACATTTTTCATGGTCTTGATGCTTATGGCATTCTGATATCCTTGATGCCATATGTTTAGGTATCCTGGTTTTTTATTGTGTTTGTTGTAAAATATGATACCGCTGTTCATTTGCTTTAATTGTTTGGCTATTTAAAATTAGAAGTGAGCCAAAACTCCCAGACATGTGTTACCTGGTAATAATAAAATGTTTCTTTGGCCTAGAGTGGAAAAAGGTATTGATAAATTATCTTCAGATGTGAGCTTTTTGTTTTTTTATGTTGATAAGTGAGAAGCATGATTGTGTTACCACTGATATGATTTACATTCTGGAAATCATTCACTTTATATTGGGCTCAATCCTGTGTTTGTTCACAACATTATGCATCGGAATACAAGTATGGAAAACTTTATCTGTCGGTTGGCCTGTTTACAGGGATACTGCTGGACAAGAAAGGTTTAGGAGTCTTATTCCAAGCTATATTAGGGATTCCTCTGTTGCAGTTATTGTGTACGATGTTGCAAGTATGCATTTCTCCCTATCTTTGAATCTGATATATTCATTTGCTCGAGTTTGTTAAATTTTTGTTTACACTTCAAGAAAAAAAAAAGGTGTGTTATAGGTTACAGCCACCTGAACAGATGCAGCTTAATAAAATAAAAATTCAAATTTATTGTCTAAGCATCTTGCTTGCTCTTCTGACTTAATGCCTTCTATGATACACTTGTGATAATTTGTTTTGGGTGGTGTAGGCAGGCAATCATTCCTAAACACCACAAAATGGATTGAGGAGGTTCGCACTGAACGGGGCAGTGACGTTATAATTGTCGTTGTTGGGAACAAAACTGACCTTGTTGATAAGAGGTAATGATTAAGAGTCTTTGTTTTAGTTTATCTTGAACGTAGTTGATTATCCCCTTTCCTAATGCATTCTCTTATATCAAAATTTTGTTTCGATATGCTGCTTAAGTTCGCTTGGAAACTGAAATGTTTTGGAAATGTTTTAGAAACACAAGGAAAAAATAAAAAAGGGAATATATGGAATTATTTGGAAATAGAAACTAAAGCCTATATAAATGTTCATATGAGCTCAATAATTAAATAATTAAACATATTTAAGGTCTATACATCCTGGGGAATGGAAATATTTCAACCATTTTGATGGTAAGGTAACGAAATTTTGTTCCTTGAGCTCAATGGATACTTTAGTCATATCTTGATTTTGGAAGCTGTCATGTTTGACGATGAGGGTTTAGGTCTTCAAAACACAACATTTTGTACATCCATGGATCTTTGGATTCACAACTTTGGATTCACAACTATCTTTTTAGTTAAATATTAACTGTAAGATAGGAAAATAACACATGGAACAAAGTGTAAAGGAAAAGATGTAAGCTCAGTCATTTGTGGACGAAATGTAGTCTTGGGTATGTTCATGGTGATTTGTGAAAATTCAACCATAGAAGAGCTAAATGTCCTCCTTTTTGATAAAATAAATAAGTAAATAAAAGCTAAATGTTCTTTGTTTTCTTTTAGAAAAAGATGGAAGTCATTTCAAAATGTATGATAAGCATGCTTATGATATAATTTAGTTTGGTGGTAGAAGAGCAGTACGATAAAAGATAGAAAAAACTGACAGATAAAACTGACGAGTGGAGTATACAGTGTCATGGCTAAAACCTTTGTTTTGGAAGTCTGGTCGGTAAAAAGATGTCAAACCAAATGCAAATGGAAAGGGTACTAATCACATAATTCTGTAGATTTGTAGGATCTTCTACTACATTAGCTTCTTTCTATCTTAGCAGGAAAATTTTGGAATTAGTATAAGTTCATTTCTGTGTTTTTGTTACTTCAGTTAGTGCCTCTACATATTTAGCATCTCCAATGATGAGTTTTCCTGAATAGCTTCAATTTTATCTCTGAGATTAAGGAATGCCAAAAGACTATTATAATTTTGCACCTGCATTTTGAGTATTTTGCCTTTGTTCTCATAATATTAACATTCTCACTCTATTGAATATTGCTGCATGTGTAGATAAAACTGACGAGTGGAATATACAGTGTCATGGCTAAAACCTTTGTTTTGGAAGTCTGGTAGGTAAAAAGATGTCAAACCAAATGCAAATGGAAAGGGTACTAATCACGTAATTCTGTAGATTTGTAGGATCTTCTACTACATTAGCCTCTTTCTATCTTAGCAGGAAAATTTTGGAATTAGTTAAGTTCATTTCTGTGTTTTTGTTACTTCAGTTAGTGCCTCTACATATTTAGCATCTCCAATGATGAGTTTTCCTGAATAGCTTCAATTTCATTCCAAGTCTAAATGAAAAAATAATAATAATAATTGGAAAAAAAAAAATTATAAGCAAAAAAACAAATGTTTAGGTCTCAGATCTACCATTAAATTCCTCTAAATTTCTGGAGGGCAAAATCTAGTAAAAGAAAAAATATCCATGATGGACATAGTTCTAAATGCATTGGAAGGAATGCATATATTTTTTCTTTTGTTGAAAGTATCTTGTGTCAACAAAACTTTAGCTCTTATTTGACGATTGATTCTTTGACTTGAAAAATAAATAAATATATTAATAAGCAGGCTTAGAATGGGAACAAAGTTTAGGTTTAACCACACCTTCAGTGGAAAATGTCACATCAATAAACTTATCAAGCACATGATAATACTTAATTATGTGCAGAAACAATGAATTAAACACTAAATAACTGTGGGATAGGGGGGCTGTTATGCGTTGGAACTGGTGGCCAATTTGCCTGAGATCGCTTTCGAATGGAAAGATGGGGTCTAATCTATATATGCTGCTAGTAAGAGCTTGAGATTCACGAAAAAATTTGTAATTAGAGTCTCCACTGATGAACAAGTTTGAAAGTAATGGAAAAGCAAAGAAAGGATTGAAAGTTAGGGCTCTTTCCTTCATCCATAAATTTTTATATTCACTAAAGTTGCAAATTGCAAAAATACTCTTTAGGCTGATAGATAGAGAAGGATATGCTAGTGGACATGCATGACTTAGAACTTATTCCAACCCCAGTGTACATCGAAAGGACTAGAAATTCATGGTAACATGTAATTGGCATAAAGTTTTATTCAAGGAAAATGCAAGTGGCGAACTGGCGATAATTACTTATGACCTATAATATACAGATTGCCTCTCCATGGAGCCTTTATTTCTTTCGTTGTTGTCTTTTCATTTTTGCTAACACATTTGGCATCTTGTGGTGTTGATCCATAGGCAAGTCTCAATAGAGGAGGGAGAAGCCAAAGCTCGTGACCTAAATGTCATGTTTATTGAAACCAGTGCGAAGGCCGGCTTCAACATAAAGGTAAGCTATTAGGATTTCTTATGAGATTCTCATTTTTTAGAATTGATTAGCTGGATAAACGTAATGCTAATGTACATGACACTGCCAAGTTCCCCATACTTATTTCCTATTTTTATCTTTTGTTGTTAATATGTCCGGAGAGTTTTAGGGTATGTTTGGTTTGATTTTGGGAGAGTAGTTTTTAAAAATTGTTTTGGGGAGAGAGTTTATAAATTTTTTTAGTTTGTTTGGTTGTGTATTTTGAAAGTAGTTTTGGAGTTTAGGAGTTTGGAATGATTTGATATTTTGTTATAATTGAGTAGATGTGTGTGAGAGAAAAAGTGATTGAAAATGAGAGATGAGAGAGAAAAAATGATTGATTGATAGTTAAGAGAGAGTAATTTTGGAAATTGTTTTGGAAAATTTATAAACCAAACAAATTTTTTAATTTTTTTTCCTCAAAATCACTCTACAAATTCAAACCAAACATATCCTTTATCTCTTAAGATGGGTAGATTATCGCCTTATCAGAAAAACACTTTATATTCAATGGTTGCCACCATCTTCAGCAAGAGCAATGCTAACCAGACCTATTAGACTGAATTTAGTAGCCTGACTAATAATGTATTTGTATAGAATGTAGGCCCACTTTATTGGCGTAAGTTTGTAGCCTATGCTGCCATGTGGATTCGACATCAAATGTTGGTGCATATAATTTTTCTGAGTAAAACTGGTTTCTTCTTACTTCTGAGAGTCTTCTGATGAGACTGATTATGCTTGTTTGTTCCTGTACTAGAGAACTATTTGTTGTTAGGCTTGTTTTGATGAGATTGCACATCCTCAAATGCAAACGGAAACACACCCACTCCCAAACCAAAAAGAAGCATATACAGATTTACATGGTTTGGTATGAACCTCTGCTTACGGTCGCGGGTGAGAGAGATAATTGACTATAAACTGTAGTGTGTATAACCATGAAGCCTAAAAACCAATACACGAGCCTTGAAACAATACCCATTTCTCTGCTCAAGGGTAACTGAGCCCAGAAGCACAAATCCTGCTTCCCGCTCACACTAGACACCTCTGGTATTTTTCTGTCTCCCTTACATCTCTACAAACCCTCACTATCTCACAACTCTAAAATTCCCTGATGCTTTCTATTTGTAGGCAAACTATAGAAATCCGAGCCCCATACAATTAATAAATCCATGGGCCTGAGATTAATTAATAAAACCCTATAATTACATGTAAGAATCAATAACTGTATGGGTCTCACAGAATACAAGACACACACCCAACATGTTTTGCGCACTAACAATGAATATACTGTCCAGCCACTATTTCGGAAGATTGCTGCAGCCTTGCCAGGAATGGAAACACTATCATCAGCGAAGCAAGAAGACATGGTCGATGTTAATCTCAAGTCTAGCAACCCAAGTGCATCTCAGTCACAACAGTCAGGAGGATGTGCCTGTTGATCCAATGTCGATTGAAGCTCACTGCCTCATCCCTTATATCATTCTGCGAACCCTACAATATGCGTCTGTAAAGCTCTCGTCATTGATAGAATTTAAATTTTTGGTTGTGGTTTATTATAAAAAAAAAGTTTAAATCAGAACAGGTGGTTGTCGTTGTAGTAGTTGAACTAGTCCCCACATGTGTTCTGTATGATTCTTGTAAACATGCAGTGATTTAAGACCACCATTTTTTCTTTTTCTTTTTTTTTTCTTTTTTTTATATTTTAAATTTTGTGTTAGACATATATGTTTGTATTCTATACTATATGCGGCTTTGTTAGTGAAATTTTGTTTGGAGTTTTTTCTATAAAATAAATGGATTTGAGAAAGCAAATGCTTTTGTAAAATTCAGCTATCCAAGCTGAAGCATTATGTTGTTTTTGTGATTATGGGGAATATTGTGCCAGAAAATGAGAATTTTATATTATTTTGGATGTGTGGAGGAGAGGTGATCACTCTACTTGGTTTTGAGTTTTAAAAAATAATTTTTTTAATTTTGAATTTGTATTTGTATTTGTATTTGTATTTTTTTTTGGGTTCTAAGTTTACTTTTAAACAATTTTTAATTTTTTTTTTAGAATCACTTAATCTAGATACACATGAAAACTGAAATATTTGTTAATAAATCAAAAAATAATTCAATAAATACAAAAAAAAAATATAAATGAATTTTTGTATTTTTTGTATTCAGTGATTTTTCGAAGTTTATTTATATATTTATTTATTTATTTTTTAAATGATGGTGTATCTAGATTAAGTAGATCTACTAAGTAATAAAAATAAGAAAAATTTATCCATAAATCTTATATGGGAGAAAGTTAAATCATTTAGTCCTGGATGGACCAATTAGTTCTCATTTTTTGCTAAGATTTACTTAGTTGATATTAGTTCCATTTGAATTTACATGTATGCCCTTTGTGTATTTATTTATTTATTTTTCCCTAAATGGGTTAAGAGACATACGACACTCGATAAACATGTCAAACGAAGCATGAACAAAATAAGGGGAAACATTATACATAACATTATGACACTCGATGAACAATTAGTTACTAGCTTTCATTCCGCCACACAATGTATCATTGAGAGACATACAAACCACAAGGAACGTCAACAACATCACACAACTAGTTAAGATCACAACAACCCTTTAAATTCAACATATCACACTGTTGCTGCATTTCGGTAGGATGAATATCATTCATATCACATATTACACAACACATTGATTGTTGATATTCCACATCGCCATTACCATAACCACACCCAGTAACAAAGGGACTGCCATTGCCACATAACAACACACCCAACGGAACTACCACTGCATCTACTAACATCCACATCAAGTTATTTTGAAACAATAGAATAAGCACTTCAGGTATTTCGACCACTTAGATCTGACTTCCGTTTGTTCATCTCATAATTCCCGTTTCAATGTTAATTACTTACTTTTACATGAGTTTCAGGGCATATCTACAACGAGTATATATACATATCAAAGTATGATTTTTTCCATTTTAGTTGTTAGCATATAATTAATCGGACAACATTCCTATAACATCAACTACAAAATTGTTAACTCATTCAAACGTACCCATTTTGAAATAAGCGATTCGCATCAATTGTTTAACATTGAAATAAAGATCTTCAGTTTGGAAAATGTGCATGTGTTTCACCAATTACCTACATCGCATACAAATATATATATGTCAATTACTTTCCTAACGTCAAGCCAACAAACTCATCACAATTTTTTCAAGCTTCAGAGCCTTATTTCAATGATAAGGGCTTCCTTCAAATGGCTTATTCCAAATGGCATTTGTTTCAACAGGTACAATTCTTTTGGTTGATGTCGCATTTATGCCGTTCAATTAATCACACACTAACATATAAACTTACAAAATCATGCATCAAGATGACTACATATGAACACCAACTTCAACAACATCACCACATATTTGCCCCAACCACATTACAACACAACACGACAGACCCCAACGCATAAAATATAACCATGGCAGTTGAACTTATTAACATGTATGTTACTAGCATCACAGCGCAACTATCGAATAACCCATTCACAATCCACATCACCACCAACTAATATACAACTAAAAAAACAGGGGAAATGACACCCCACCATGACACAATACCAGAATCAACACCACAACTACCCCTAACATTACAGTTATACCAAACACACCATAACAACTTCATACGGCCCAAAACCGCAAATTTATTCCAACCCGCCAACAACAGGAATCACAAAGGAAATAGGCATTAGACAACCATAACCTTTGCGGAAATCACAACACCCATCCTTACCATTAACGTTCGACAACATTACCTTAGAATTTCTAACATTACGAAATTGTAATCAAATAGAAACATACCATGTTAGGTTTACAAATCAAGTTACACAACATAGAAAATCAGAGATACAGAATCAAGCATCAACATATCATCCTCCCACTAACATTAGAAACTCAGAAATCTCTACAGTAAGCTTTTGGGCAGAAACATAAATTACACATCACCAAAACTCACATTTACCCCTATTAGCTGGTGCAACACGCTCTAAAAAATGGACCAATTTGTCATTAACACTAGAATAGGACTTATTGGTTCATAAGATAAAAGTCAAAGTTAGAGACTTGGGATTTATTGGTGCATCACCCTAAAAATAAATTAAAAAATTCACCAAAAACAAAAAAGCAAAAACTGAAAACTCAAAAAGTACAGAATTTCGCTCCCTCTCGTTTTTCCTCTCGTTTTTCTGTTCAAATTACTTCTATGTCATATCATCAATATCTCTTTGATTCTGATTCTACCATGTCATCTATCCATCTTTGATTATGATGCTGTGATAGAGAAAGGGGTTTGGGATAAGGCATAGGAGAGAGTGGAACAAAATATTCTCAGCCATGAGCTCAGCAAGCACATTAAGCAATAGGGAAATCACCACTAATCTTCACTAAGATTCTCATCAAAATTGATTAGGCTTACGGGGTTTTTTTAGTCTTATTTTCAAATTCTTACTTTTGTGTATCGCATCAATAATTTGAGAGGAGAAAGTATGTTATATTGACACTTTGATATCGTAAAGCGCACCTGAAAATGGATTTAAAGAATAAAAAGAAAGAGGAGAAAAAAGGAAAAAGAAAAAGAGGCAAGAAAATTAATTGTACATGGGCAATTGGGATCCCACGTTTTTGTAGGCCTATTGTTTACATGTATTTTTTTATGGGTAATGTTATGGTACACACCTTCAACAAGTTATGATATTTGTTAAGGATGAAAATTTACAACATAATACGATAACACAACTTGAACCATATACAAAGAAAGCGGATTAGGATTGACCATTTTATAACACAAACACGTACATGACACAACCTTATAACACGAATATTAAACAGATCGGATTAGTGCTAAATTTGTATAACACAAAATTGGCATGGATGACCCGTATAATGAAGACTTAGTTACATATTTTAATATTATTTCTACTAAAAAGTATTAGGACATTTTTTAATCTCTTACATAATTACATCCAATTTATTAAAAAGTATGTAAAATACGATTTTAAGTTTAATATAGATTTTGTTTTTGCTTTTAATTAAACTTAATATATTTTTTTGTCTATTATTTGAGTTAATTTAGTAAAAACTATAATAATAAAATATAATTTTTACAAATTAAGAAAATCAAATGTTTTTATAAATAATTTCATTTAATAGAGATTAGTTTCATTAAATTTAACTAATAAAAAAATTCAATTTTTTTCCGATGCATTTGATATTTTTAGTTAATAGTGAAATTTTTTGACATGACATGACACTAACATGACACGAATTAGACACAGACTGAAAATGACACAACATGATAACACGAAATAAAAAAACGGGTTGGGTTAGTATTGAGGTAATTATGACACAAACACGACACGATGCTCACTTTTAATATTTGTAAGTTTGGTTCATGTAGGAGGAGTCAATACGGCCCCATTAAAATTAATTAGGCCCAATCAGAAAGTCTAAGATTGGTGGGTCTGAATTTATCGCCATCAAGCGGGCCATATCGCTCTAACCCTTGAAAGGGTTTAGATCCACAAACTTAGTGACTTACTTGGGCTCGGACTCGGACTCGAAAGGGTATTGAGCAAACCTAAAGATCCAAGGCACTCGGGCTTCGAGCGAATTCGATTGCAATTTAGAAGCCGTTCCATCGGTGAGTCCCAGAACATTTGTGGACTTAGAGCATTCTAAGATCAACCCACCAGAATTATGAGTAAGGTTAGAGCCCGAACAAAGGGCCCAAATCCTGAGGATGATGGGTGAAGATGAATTCACTCATCGGTTGATTTAGCCTGTACCCGGGTTGAGATGGCATGACCCCGAGGGTCCATGAGACTCAGCAATATTAGCGGCAGCGGGTCCTCTAGGACTACCTCGGCCCTTTGGGACGATTGAGGATCATTGGTTAGGTGTGGCTAAGAAGAAGGGTTCACCGAGAGGTTAATCTCCTCTTCGGGGTTTTCCTCATCCTTGGAGAGGTTATCTCCTCGAACAAGGTAGTTAAAGGAAATATTCCCTATGTGCCTTGCACATGGGCTCCATCCTACATCATGAGGTGCCTATAAATAGCACCCATTCATAGCTTTACAAGGGATGGATTTTGGAGGGACAATTCTTGGAAGAGAACTAATTTCCCTTCTCCATTATCTGCCTTGAGAGTGAAAGTGAGAGATCCATTGGAGAGCCTTGTCATTATCCTCTCTCCAACTACTTTACCTTCTTCTTCATCTAATCTTTCATCTCCATCATTTCTTTGCTATTGTGTTTCTAATTGTGATCGTTAAAGAATCTAATCCTCACATCATTTCTAAAGAATTCAAATTTTTAGACAACATTCTTGAACCCTCTCATATAGTTACCAAAATGTTATAACTCAATTTTATGTAAGTCATAACTATATAAAAAAAATATATATTTATAACCAAAAAATCTCTTGAATCATAACTAAAACAATGCCGTAATTAACACTAGATCATAGCCAAATGTCATGTGTACCATAGAATTTTCCTTTTTTCATATATATATATATATATAATACTAGCATAATTATGCACAAGATAATATGGATATAAATAATAATAAAAAATTCTTTTTTAAAATTAAATGATAATGTAAATTTTATCTTAAATATGTAGTAAAAATAATTTAGAATCAATTAAATTTCATTCATTTTTATCAGAGTTACACATGAGAGAAGATTTTTTTTTTGTGTGTGTGTACTCTAAGTTCTTAATAAAAAAAAAATACGTGCCATAAATTAATTTGTAAAAATTAAAAAAAAAATGATATTTATGATAAAACATAAGTACATTTCATTTAATAGTTTCGTAATTTTAATTTATCATATGATAGTAATAAATCACATTTTAAATGATAATATAAATTTTATCTAAAATATGTAGTAAAAATAATTTAGAATCAATTAAATTTCATTCATTTTTATTAGAGTTACACATGAGAGAAGGTTTTTTTTGTGTGTGTACTCTAAGTTCTTAATAAAAAAAATACGTGCCATAAATTAATTTGTAAAAATTAAAAAAAAAAATTATATTTATGATAAAACATAAGTACATCTCATTTAATAGTTTCGTAATTTTAATTTATCATATGATAGTAATAAATCACATTTGTCTATGTACTAATTTTTCTATGTTTTGTAAAGCCTAAAAAATTGTGTACTCATGCATCAAATTTGTAATTTCTTTTATGTCATAACTCTTTTGCAAGAATAGATTACAATTGATTTGTGATGTTAGAGTAGGGCTAAACATTATACAGTAGGTGACTTAGAAGCTAGTCGACTTAATATTTACGTCAATTTAACCTTCACCTAATCATTAAACATTGTCTTGGCATATGCCTAACTTATAAATTATTTGACATATTAATTTATTAAATTGGTAAATAAATATTTGTAAGTATTTTTTATAATAAAAATAAGAAATATGAACATATTTTATGCATAGTTATTAAAAAATTTGGACTAAGCTTAAAAAAAAAAGAAGTTATATATTTATGTTTAAAACTATTAAATGAATAGCTTACCTATGAAAAAATTAGAGTAAATTACTAATAGGTTTTAATAGTTTGATTTAATTTCCAATAAGTCTTACTAAAAATAAGCCCTACAAAAATCGTCACTAGAAATAATTTTTGTGACGATTTTTTTCTTATGTTGCTAAAAATTAACAATTAGTGGCTTTTTTTTTGTCACGATTTATAAATTGTTGCTAAACTTTACAATTAGTGAACTTTTTCCAGTGATGAATTTTTTAAACTGTCACTGAAAGTTGAAAATTAGTGACTTTTTTGTGACGATTTTTTTAAATTGTCACTAAAACTTATAATTAGTGACATTTTTTGTGATAATTTTTAATTTGCCGTTGAAAATTAATAATTAATGACATTTTTTTAATAATTTTTGATGAAAAAATCATTAATTCTTATAGGATCTGTTGAATAATAAGTCCACTTATTAGGATCTATGTATAAATTTTCCAAAAAAACTATCTAAGATAGAGTCGTCCTAAGTTATAAGTCATATTTAAAAATTGAATCGGTTAATTAAAAAAATATTTGATAATAATAAATTAAAACTTTATATTTAAATTATGTTAGAGTTTAAATGATCATTGGAAACGATAAATTCATTGGGATATGATTTTATTGTTTATAATGATACATATCTTTAGATGTTAACAAATTTCTTTTTAAGATTGGGTCAACTATGTCAAGTAAAACCTTCATTGCCAATAAAATTCTCAAGCAAATGGTGTGTGGTTGGCTTGGTGATCCTCAAGTGATAATGGTGGAGTGATCCTCCAGAGTGAAATAGGAGAGCGCCGCGTGTTCCCTTTTTGAAGTGATCGGCAATCATAACATTTCAGTGATTACAAGCTGATAATTGAGGAGCTTTTTTTTGTTTTGTTTTTTCGGATTATTTGTCTTGTTTGGAGTGTATTAATAAGTACATATTTTTTATCTTTTTATTTTTTTTTCATCACGTCATTTCTTTATTTTTTTGTATATTTTTTTAAAAAAATTATAAAATACGCTTATTTAAATTATTCCAAATCACCCCTGAATCTGGAAGAAAAAAGAGGTTATGTGAGTTTTTTACTTCACAAAAAAAGACAGGTGGTGACGCTCTCCTGTTTCACTTTAGACGATCACTCCACCATTATCACTCTGAAAAATCTGACCGATGGGTTGGTTGGTTGATGATAAGATTTGAATGATTATAACTTCGAACAAAGTTGTAGAAATAAGATTGATATGGGTTATTTTAGGAAGTTGGTAAAAATTTAATTTTTTAATTTTTTTTAATTTTTTTTTTGTCTTTTTATGGATAAATTATGTGAGAGATTGTGTGATCTAAAATGGATAAAAAGTTAGAAGTTGATTTTTTATCAACTTTTCAAAAGACTCCATATATATATATATATATAGTCATTGACAAAGTTGAATTTGCATCTCACTTATTACGGTGGTGCTATATGTATTAATTAGTATATTAACATTAGTTATGATATTATTATTAATCTCACTCATTATATAAATTATAAATATCAATAATCTCTTAAATTATATCACTTCATTAATTAATATATTATATAACATTACAACACCGCTACGGAGCCCAAAAAATCAATGGCTCGAAATCTCAAAACGACGTCGTTTTAGGATTTTTTTTATTCTCTTACCGGTAAAATAATATTTTTCGTACCATTCGAGTCATTCGAGCCTCAATTTTTCGGGCTACGGAGCATTTTTTGATAACCTTATTCCACTCGTTATTGTCTTCCTGGCATGATTAACCCACTCATGGTTCATGGGGCGGCACCACTAATTCAAAAGAAGAGAAGAAAAAAAAAAAGTTAATAATATATAATAATATTATATGTTTTGGATGACATTTGCCACTTTTCCATTAAAAAAAAAAATACTAAATAAATCATGATTTTTTTATTTTGTAAATTTAAATTCTAATGTTTGATTTGTTTTCAATCTATAATATTTAGGGTAAATTACCAGTAAGTCTTAATAATTAGATTTAATTCCCATAAAGTCCTATTGAAAATAAGTCTAAAAATAATTTTGTGATGATTTTTTACATATGTCGCTAAAAATTGACAATTAGTGATTTTTTTGTCACAATTTTTATAAATTGTTGCTAAAAATTATAATTAGTAACGTTTTTTTGTGATGAATTTTTTAAATTATTGTTAAAAGTAGAAAATTAGTGACACTTTTTTACGACAATTACTAAAACTATAATTAGTGACATTTTTTGTGAAAAAAATTTCAAACTGTCGCTGAAAATTAACAATTAGTGATTTTTTTAATAGTATTTGATGAAAAACGTCATTAATTTTCACATGACCTATTGGACA
The DNA here is from genome assembly GCF_004153795.1 of Camellia sinensis. Classification (NCBI taxonomy): domain Eukaryota; kingdom Viridiplantae; phylum Streptophyta; class Magnoliopsida; order Ericales; family Theaceae; genus Camellia; species Camellia sinensis. The sequence goes on along the minus strand of NW_021024525.1, from coordinate 1,157,897 downwards.
ATAAGTTTACCTATTAGAACTTACACATAAGTCTCTCAAATATTTATCTATTTTTGTTTAATAAAACTGATGAAAAAAATATTTTAGTCATTTTACGTATGTTTTTTACTTAAACAAAGACTATTTTACTTAAATATTTTACTAAAACTATTTTGGACAATAAGTTTACCTATTAGAACTTACACATAAGTCTCCCAAACATTTATCTATTTTTGTTTAATAAAACTGATGAAAAAAATATTTTAGTCATTTTACGTATGTTTTTTACTTAAACAAAAACTATTTTACTTAAATATTTTACTAAAACTATTTTGTTTCATCAATTTTACTTAAACAAAATAGACACATAGTTTAGATTGAAAACAAAATAAAAGATTAATATTTAAATTGACAAATTTAAAATTTTAATATTTATTTTATTATATGGGTCAAAATTTTGTAATTTTTTTTTTAATTTAGGAAACCTATAAAGAATATTCAAGCATGATACCCACCACATTTACAACTGCACAAACGGAGGTAAATGATAGACTCTAAATGCAGCTCATTATCTGATAAAAATAAAAGACAAGAATGACGATCCCCTACAAATGCAATTGGTTCAAATATTGGGAAGAACCTTTTATAATGGATCCAACAAAAGCAAGGGCAAGACGATTTTTCATAATATCTCACGAAACTACAAAATTATTAAGGTTGGACTTAAATTAGTTCATTATGGAAGGACTGCCTTTACAATAAAACCATTATTGGCGGAAAAAATAATTGTTCTAGGATTGCTTTATGAATTAGTATATAATTACTTGGACTAGGTAGATTCGAGAACATATTTATCTAAAAGATGATGTAAATTTTTATAAAAATATCTAATAGAGCAAGATCTAGAAAGATAGAATGAAATGTTTAAACAATATGATGAGAACTATGACCTTAGTGATGTTATGGGTGATGAGAAGGTATGAAATCTGGAAAATGCAATGGATTGACAAAATTACGAGCAGAATTGCAAAACCAAGGGTTGAATGGGCTACACACTCATGTGACCACTCCACCAGCTTGTTTATTTTTCCTCAATAACATGTGATCACCTGACCGCAACCACTTGTTTGTCTTTTGTTTATTTTCTATCATCAATAAAATATAATATATAAAATATTTTACGTTTATAGATTAGATTGAAATCCAGACTTGAAATCTACAAGTGCCTATATAAAGGCCTTAAGGGAAAGCAAAATGCGACACAAATCACATAGAGTATATGTAGACACTCTATTTTGACTGGCCTTAAGACTTAGGCGCTTTCATTTGAACACTCAATGATGAAAATTGAAATATACTATATTACGAATTTCTCGGTAAAAAATTCAAATTTAATCTTTAAGTCTCAATCTTCACTCATTTTGGCCAAATTATTTTAGACCTATTCAAAAATATTTTTTTGAATTTTTTCTTGTCCAAAAAATTTAGCAATTTTGAAAAATCGGTTCTCATACCACACAGCAAGCCATGTGTTTTTGAAAATACTACATGACTAGTCATGTGTTTTGGGTGTTTTGTAAGTCTATAAATACCACCTCATTTTGTTGTTTGAAACAAAAAAAAAAATTGAAAAAGAAAATTTTGTTTCAAAAAGAGAGAAAATTTTGGTTAAGGGAATTTTTGTTTCAAAAATCTTGAGAGAGAGAAATTGATTTTGAAAAACCTTAAGTTTTTTTTAGAGCAAAAGAGCCTTTTCAACCATCCAAAATTCCATTAAAGCTAGAACTTGAAATATCTTGCTGAAATTTCAAAGCATATACCATAACCGTGAACGCGTAAAGAAGAAAGTTTATTAATCAGAAAATTCACCATTTCCTCCAAAGGTGAATTTTTGCAATCTTCTCATTTATTTTCTTGTATTTTCTTTATTTTTTTAAATATGTGATATTTAGGTTGTGTAAGTGGAAAGTTGAGCCTCTATTCTTTAGATTTCTTCTTATTTATTTTCTTATTTTTTTAATATTAAATATGTGATATTTAGGTTGTAAAAGTGAAATGCTGAGCCTCTGTTCCTTAGATTTCTCCTTATTTATTTTATTATATTTTCTTTATTAAATATGTGATATTTGGGTTATGGAAGTTGTTCCTTAGATTTCTTCTCATTTATTTTCTTGTATTTTCTTTATTAAATATGTGATATTTAGAATATGTAATATACATGTGTAATTGAAGTTATAAAGACTTCCTAAGTAAAAGTGTTAAAAAACCCCTCTTTTTGACTAATTTTGAACAAAAAAATGGATTTTACATACATATTTCATGAGTAAGAAGATGAATCTTTTGAGGAGATCTATGTGGTGGCATATACAAAACGGCCTTAGGCCCAATTTAATACAGAATGGCCTAAGGCCCAACATATACAGAATGACCTTAGGCCCAATTTAATACAGAACGACCTTAGACTCAACATATATAGAAACACAACGACCTTAGGTCCATCTCGTATGCCATTGTTTAATCATGTCAAGTAGTTTATCCAACATAGTTTACGTATCATATGTTATTCATTAACAAAGTAGATAAAGTATAGGCACAATTTGTGATTTAAACATATTGATAAACTTTACTGCTCACTATGATGCGGATGAACAATAGTCTCATCATGCACGTGCCATACACATAGCACACAACTCGTAAGTACATCACTTTTCTTACGTTTTCTCTATTTATCAAATGTTCAATTTGCTAAGTCCCATTCAATTAAATGCTTTACAGAAGCATCAAATGGACATATTAACACATTCAGAGGGTCGAAAAGAGCGAGAGAAACTAACAGAATTTTCCACCTTTAACTGCACGTGTGGAAGTCCCCACTGCACGTGCGGGAATGTGTGCCGCATGTGCGGCCCACACGTGCTTTTATTGCAGTATACCTCAATTTGTTTCCCCTGTTCCCCGCACATGCGGCTGTGAGCCTCGCACGTACGACCATGGGCCCCGCACATGTGGTTCTGGCTCTATTCTGGGCAGTTTGAAAAATCACAATTTTAAGATTTCAAGAGCTAATCAAGCAGCCAAAATCAAGTAGATTTACTTCAAAAATATAGCATATAAACGCAATAATCATAAGATTCCAACCCATTAAGATCAAGACTTGATTTATTTGGGCCTTTAGATCTTTAATCCATGATTCCTAGCATCTATCGTATATATATATATATATATATATCCATATTTACATGAGCTCAAGTATGAAAAATGGTAAGATTATGCACAATTCAAATGTAAATTAGACATAACATAGAAGAATCAACTTTTCTACTGCACACATCTAAGAAATACATGATCATTTATGAGATTTGCTCATTCTCAATTATAACTCATAACACTAGCTTCCATAGATGGCAAATTTCATTTCAAAGCTTGCTTCAAAACAAATGAAGAAGAAATGAGAGTTGAATAGTGATTTACACTCACTTTGATTTGTATTCCTCAAATCTCCTTAGCAAATTCTTCAAGCTCCCAAGCTTGTTTGATCTATCTTCCTTTCTTTCTTTCTCCCTCTCCTTCTCTTCTTCAGGATCTCTATCAGGAGATATGTAGTGGTTATGTTGACTAAGGCATCTCAAGTTCACATGTATAACCCTTATATTTATCAAGGCTCACTAATTAAGTTAATGGAGCCTAAATTACATCAATTAATTCAGTATGAATAAGATTTTTCCAAAAATTCATGTTATGTCCTAAAAATCATGCTAATCCTATAAAATCAATTTCAGATTATCATGCCCCCAAGGCTTCCAATTTTCAATCCCATGGTTTTAATTTCAACAGATTTTCCAATAACTGACAGATATAATATCATAATTAAATAATTTACATACGCAAGCACAACTCCACATGGAATTTCACACTAAGCATCTAATTACTCATATAACTAAAAATGTAAAGCATATAAGAGGGTCTGGTTATTACATTCTAGATCTGGGTTTCATCATCTTACATGTGATTCAAGTCTTGTTTCTCATTTTCCTAATTGAGTTTGGTCATTGAAGTGTCTAGGTTGTGTTTGGAACAGGTCGGGAGTAAGTTTTACCAAACTGTTGTTGCCCAGATTTTGATTTTTACGCTCAAGCGAAGCTTCTTGAGCTCGAGCGATCTTTGTGAACTCTCAGTACTTTTGTAGGCTTGCAAAACTACTGGGAGTGTGCATTTTTCGCTCGAGTGGTGTTTTTTATGCTTGAGAGGTATCGCGCTAGAGCAAGACTTCTTGTGCTCGAGCAGTGGTTTTTTGTCTGTAAAACTACTGAGAGTTTGTATTTTACACTCGAGCGAAACTTTTTGCGCTCGAGCGATCACATCTTTTATGTTTGGACGCTCGAGCGGTCTACGCGTATATCAGTCTGTAAAAGTCACTTTTTTATCTCTCTCTCTAAACATTTCAAAACCCTAAGTTGAGACTCTCTCTCTCTCTCTAAAACTCACATCCTCTTTATAAATCCACCTAGATCTGTCGATTTTTTCACCCGTGTGCCTTTGTTAAAAAGATAAAGCTTGGTGAGGACTTCGTTCTAATTGGAGCAAAGTTGATTTTTGGCATCTTTGAGTTTTCCACACTCTTTCTCTCGTCTTTTAAGCTTGAGGTAGGGATACTTTTCACACTTTTTATGAGTTTTAACTTAGTTATTTATTATTTCTAAAACATATTACGATTTTGGAAGATTTGGAACGAATCTAGGGTTTTGGGTAAAAATCAAAAGAGGGGATTTTCAAATGGATCCTTAAAAATGATTTTAAGGTGGAAAATAATGTTGAGTTGGAGTTAAATGGTTGATTTTGATATTTGGGATTGATTTTGGAGAGAAAAGATATTTTGCCCCAAATGTCTCAAATGTTGATTTTATATAAATTATGAGATTGATATTGAAATTGTGAAATTGGATTGAGGTGAATGAGGATGGTGAAGTTAGATATGTATTATCACTCACCTCTTGAAAATATGGAAAGCTTATCTTTATTGATAATTATATATCTGTTTTGAAATATTTATTTTGGGCTATTAGTGGATGATAACTATAAGTGTTGTAGACATTGCATGTGAATTAGGAGAATTGAAACTATTTTCTCATTCATTTGCATTGAGCATTATCTCACGTTTATACATTGGAAATGTTTATCGCTTTGAAAAAAATGGGCAAATTTGGGAAACATGTACTGTGATGTTGAAATAAGTTGGCCTGAGTATCCATGGTGAAAGTCCTAAAAACCGCGCATATATATGGGTGTCAATCCTGCAGACAAAATTTTCGTGAAATGGCGATAGTAGTGCTTGTATAGCCTACGTTTGCATGGGTCCCAGTTTACGGTTTCTTCCGAACAAAATTTCAGGGAAATGTTGTATTGTTTTGAAATTCCTAGAGCATCATTTACTGCCCTATCTTTTTCTTCCAAAGGAAATGATTTGTGATATTATTATGGCATTGCATAGCTTTGGAAAGAGATATAAAAATGTTTTGGCACGAGAATTGCATATGCATTCACTTTATATCTTTGTTAAGATTCATACATTGTGATAAATTATTTCTACTGGGTTTTGGCTCATCCTATATGGAAAAAACATTTCAGGTGCTGATGATATGCCTCTGCCAAGGCCATAGCTTGGGAGGACTTGGAGCGAGAGCTTCTTTTGTATAATTGTTGTATTCATTGTTGTACAAGCCAATGGCTTTAACTTTATTGGACTTAAGTCCACTTTTGTTATAACCAAGCATCGTCTTGAAAAGATGTAAGTCTTTAGGGCATTTCTTATTTGTTTAACTTTCATCTTGTCTCTTTGTTATGTCACTCTTTTGTAAAACTTAATTGTAAATCAATGAAAGATAGTCACTTTGTCATTGTGATCACTTATTGATGTTGAGTATGGGTTATAGTAATTATTTCGAGGCATTACAGATTATGCGTTACCTCATGTTCTTGAGATGATTCACATGTCATGTTTTAGTAACCGAATCTCTAATCACATTTTGTGTATGTGTTGCATTAGAGTTTGTATATAAGATCATGCATGTTTTACTAACTTTGTTTTGTAACTGTTCGCGGGACGTCGATAAATATATAAGTTTTTATGGTTTAGCATCCCGTTTGTGTGTATTTTTCTTACTATGTTTAAGCATGTGGCTACTTACTTACTTGATATAACTGTATGAATGTTAGTGGATGGAGGTTATGTTGCTTAATTTGGAATAATATTGATTTTCATGTTTATGAACTCAATTTCTTTTGAGTTGTACATTATTCAAAACTCTTTAAAAATACATGAAATCAAATTGTTCCAAAATGAACGGCATAGTCTATGAACATATAAAAACTAGAATAAAGTTAACAAACATAGTAAAGTTAATGATTCACATAGTAAATTGTAGGATTTATTTTAAAAACCAGAATATGAGCATATAAAGTTAATAAAAATCATATCATGGTTTAGTAGAGGCCGATCTTTTGATTGGGTGATCGAGGGTGCTCAGTTAATGACCTTCCCCTCTCATACCTAAGGTTCCGAGCCAAGTATCCTTGGTTACGACAAACAGTGGCCTTGGCATGAGTTACGAGTTTCCTAATTTTTTCAAAATATTAGGTGGCGACTCTTGGATCAGTGATGTAGTCCATTTTTGACAAAGATTTTGTCATAAAATAGATTTTCTATAAATGTTGCCAAATTTGAATCCTCATCTATATTTCACATTACACTAGTGAGACTAGATCAAAGAAGTCGAGGGTCTGGACTATTTAACGCACATGGGTATCCCCGGGCATGTTACAGTTTCGAGCGACTCTGTTGGTGATATTAAGAAACGTTGACTCAAACTCCATGATATGAATTTTATTTTCAAATATATGTTCATTGCATTGCATACATTGATGCACTTAAAGTCTCTGTGATGCCCAGATATTGGTGGGAGCATAAGAAAACTTTTTGTGACACTATACCTATCTTCGTGTTGCTTTTAAGACATTGTGTCTACCTTTTAAGATCTTTGAAAAAGGTAGCTCCACTATCTAAGGTTATCGGATTTCAAAGAGAGGCTATATTGACTCTTCCAACTTCTTGGGATCTTAACTGGTTATTAACTAAAGGGCTTTCAAAGAGAGACTATGTTGTTTGTTTGAATAGTGAAACACTCGATCATTTCAAAGTTAGGACATGATAACTCTACCCTTCATAGGGGTGTTTGTTCTCTTTCCTGCTATGTGCAATGTATGCAATCTATACAGGGGTTTTTTAATTTAAATGAATGGTTTAGGCAAGTCAGTTTGTGGGTTCAATTTTTTTAGTGAGGCATACAATGATCATTTGTGCAAATTGAGTCGAAGTGCAGTCAAAATTCTGATTGTGGGTATTGTTTTATTTTTGCTAAGTCGTTGTAGCACCATAGCTTCAGAAAAATCTGATATCCCACAAAGTCTACCAACATGAATCCATAGAATTTGCGAGATATCAGACCATTTTTGTGATCAGGCAATGACCACATGTTGATTGCATGGGTTTTATTTTGAACGCGATGGATGGCTCGCACTTAAATTGGTAATTTGAGAAAGGTTTCATTTCAAGTTCTGAATCAGACGTTGAGTTCAAGTCTGAATCCATCGGGTTTGTGGAGTCAGAGTCAGACTCGAGTTAGCCTAGTCAGTCAGAATATGTTGATTTCGGGAGTGCTAACCTAGACATCTTTGTCCTGTCTAGGTCATCTTTGTCGTTTTCTTTTGAGTTTGTTGTCATCACTGAATCGGAGTTTCTTTTGAATAAAAGTGTTCTAGATTCCACCTACTTCAATGTACCTTCAGTTCATTGCATTAACCAAAATTTTTAAAATTTTCTTGAAAGCAAAGAGGAATAAATTCCTTGGGATTTGTAAAATTTGATTGGTTGGGAGGAAGAAAGGCGTGCTAAGCCCTTAATGGATGAGATTATTTCAGTTAATGTGAGTACTGAGAAGGATCGTCAAGATTGGTTCCACATTGTCTTCAGAAAAATACGAGTGATTAGTCACTTTATTAAAAGATTTCAAAAAATATTTTTGCGTGGTCCTACGAAGACATGCCTGGAATTGATCCTAAGATTGTACAACAAAGAATCCCTCTCAACCTGAGGACCGATCCCCCCAGCTTTCAAACTTTGATTCAGAGTGTTTAATAATCAACCAGAGTATGAGGCTTGTATAGCCAGATTGCAAGCAACCTTAGAACTAAGGGCAATAAGGTTGGATGTGATCAGAGATTCAAATTGGATAGTTTCTCAAACCAATGGAGATCGGAGAGAAAGTCAAATCTCAGAATTCGAGAGAAGATGATTTAATACTGAAGGACAATCAAGTTCCTATCTACGACCCTAGGGGCAAATTGACACCCAATCAGATGAGTTCCTACATCATCAAGACTATCTAGTCAAAAGGAGTAGTGATTCTCATGGATTTAGATAGCCTAGAGATCTCACAACAAGCAACATGGAGAAGCTACAAAATACTATCCTTGAGAGGCTCGCTAGGCCAAAAACCTGGCGACCGAGGAAAAAGTTAAAGCGTGAATGGAAAAAAAATGAAAATGAAAAATGAAAAAAATGGAAAAATAAAAGCTCACAAGGTCAAAGACCTAGAAGGGCGACTTTGACAGAAGTTAGAGTGCAAAAAAAGAGTGAAAAATACCTGAGTGAACCTTACCTGGAAACTACGTAAGGCCTGATTCCTATTTTTGGTATACGTAGGCATCTTCATTATGAAGTTCGGCCCTAATCATTTTCAACTTGCTTGTGTCCTCCATGTTTGATTGGTGTATCTGTATTCAACTCAGCTATCATGTCTACGTTCAATTAGGTTATCTTCATTCAGTTCGATTATCTTATCTCTTCTTCATGAAAGGTTTAGTTGCAAGACGGATTTAGTGGTAATGCAATACATCCTGCTCAGGTTATCTAATTTTGGGGTTGTACATCTCAAGGGTTGATTTCTTGTTGGTTGGATAGTGACCATTTGCGAAAACAGATTATAAGGATTGTTAATGAAATTGACTAATCTTCTCGAAAAGTATTCCATTTTTGCAAAAACTAAACCATTCTTTAGACCAAAAAGAGAAAATTTTTATTACTTACAACTTGGCTTGCATGATTTCAAAACAGAGAGTGGAACAAGTATGCCGATCTAACTCTCATGTTGATCAAAACCTATTTAGAAGAAAAAAAAATATAAAAAAAATAGTCAAAGCAATGAACTAGGGGCACAGTCAGGTCAAGTTTTCTGTCTTTTCCTTGTGTTCTCGAAAGTCTTCATTTACATTGTCAATCACTTACTGAAAAGTGCATAATTGTTGTCTCAGACAATGTAACAAAACCCTTCAGTTGGCTAGTCGTTCGGGCGGTTGGTCTGCGGTTGTTTTTGTTTTGAATCTTGTTTTTTGACATCGTGTCCACGATATTCTAAAATGTGCCCGTATTTGTCACGCTTGTGATATTCTAAATCACGTTCGCGTTTATTGCGCCCGTGATATTCTAAACCGCTCTCGCGTTTGTCATGCCCGCAGTGTTTATAATTGTGTCTGCGATGAAATTTTGTGTCCTTTTTGTTCTGGAAAGTGTCAATTTGTTTAGGTTGTTTTTGCTTTGTTTTTCTTTCATCGAGTTGCTTTTTGATTTCTGATCAGTTGAATGCTTGATGTCCAATTCAAAACTCATTGAAATTTAATCATTCTAAGATTCAAGTTCAAGAAAAATGTTTTTCATGCTCAAGTGTTGTGCCATTCAAGTCATGATGTGCAAAAACAGAACTCATTTTATTAAACTTTAGGGTGAAGCCCCCCCGATCAACATTACAAAACAAAAAAGAGAAAAAAATTTCAAAAAAACAAGAAACTCATTTGAAGTATTGGTGCTCCTTCTTAAGCAAAAGCCAAAAATATAAATAAAATAAAAAAGAAGAAAAATAGGGAATGTAAGCATTGTTCTCGGTTTCCAACGACTTGTAAGTTTCTGATAGCAAAGGTTACAGGCCGACGCCTTTTGCAGATAGTTTCACCACCCATTTCCATTGTCGGTTTTCTTGCTTCATCATTAATCTCAAGAGGCCTTGAAGGCCCTGCCTCAGTATTTGTAGAGCTTCCATAAGAAATCACTTCTCGCTGATCGTCAAATGGAGAGTACCAAGGAGCTCTGAATCGGGCCGCAGATGTCGCATGTCGTTTCAGCTCTTTGTTTTGCTTCTTCAAATTGCTAATCTATTCTCAAGCATCCTTTTACATACGCTAAAGCAGAAAGAGTTGGGCGTTTAATCGATGTACTTTACTCGTCCTACCCTGTAGCCGGTGGGACAAATTGGAGACCGCTATCACGGTCTCCACGCAGGACTTCAATGTGTAGTGATTGGCATAGATGTCAGACTGCGCTGTCATCAATTGCTCGACTGACAACGTAGGAAAGTTGAGAACATGGGTAAGGGTAGGGGCAGGGGCGCTCTGTCGAGGCTCAGAGGAACTGGTGTCGGCTTTCTCAATCTGGAAAGTGTTAAGGTTTGGGAAAAGGGAGATAGCACAGCAAGAATGAGCCATGTCAGGAATGAAGAGCTTTGGGCTATGGTAGAGTGTGTATTTTGCAGCCTTTTGTTTCTGCTCAGTTTAGCTCTCTGCTCTGCTCTCTCGCAATTTAAGAAGAAGAAGCCAAAGAAGAGGTATTGCCGAGGCAATCTTTGATTAATGGAGGTTAGTCCAGCTACAGTCGGTCAGGCGCTGTGATTGTTAAAATTGCGTGCCAGACACGGCGCTCGATGAAGACAAAAAAGGTAGAGAGAGTAAAAAACAAGATATATATATAATATGTATACAATCTGTATATAATATGCATGTATCCATATGTGTGTATCCGTATGTTTGTGTTCTTGTATATATGTGTAATACCCCTGTTTCGTAGTATGCTAATTGGTCCCTAATACGTATGTGACTATATGTTTTGATATGATTTTTGTGTGCCATTATGTGAATATATGGGACTTTGGAATTCTACCTGTTCACCGTAGGAATATCTGTTTGAATAATCTGCTCTGGAAATTAAATTGAGGGCCTTATCGGCCACAGAACCCGAAATTGATTACGCCATTGTGATTGGCATAATTTTTAGAGCCTACGGTGAAATTTAATTAGAAATTGATCCTGGTCAGATTAAACTGATTAAATTGATGAATTAAGTGCCCAAATATTATATATTAAATTATTATATTAGTGGGGCTTATTGTATGATAGCATTACACTCCCCTTTAACTCTTATGAACTCAAGAATCTGAGGGATTCAATTGTGAGAGAGTGAGGGCCGGCCTTAGTGAGAGAAAGGGAGAGAAATTGTGCAATTTGGCTTTAAGCTTGGAAATTTTGGGGATTTAGCTCAAGAATTGACTAGACCTTAGAAGATCAAAGCTTCTAGGTGAGTAATTCTTGGATTATAGTTCGTAATTTTGTGTGTTCAAGCTAATTTGGTGGTCAAGAATAAGATTGAAATGAAATTGTGTTGGAATTGTTGAATTGAAGCTTAATATGTGCATGCATGTAAGAAATTACTTTGAAATTGCATGTTTGAGCACAAATGTGTGTAGTCCATGTGAAATGTTAAAGGAAACTCATGTTTTGATCACCATTTGGGGTATCCAAGTTGAGAATGTGGCTAATTCATCACATGCATGTACAATCCATGGAAGTAGAAGCTTTGAATGCATGAAATGGTTACATTGGTAATGAGTTGGTGGAAAATGAACCATGCATGTAAATAAATTATGAAATTGAGCTTCCATATGTTGTAATTCTATGTTTGTACCATGTTAATACATGATTATGTGAAGTTTGGACCGAAATCATGCATTTAGGGCCTTTGAATGTCGAGTTGAAGCTCAAGAACTCAATCTGGAAAACCCAGATTTTCGATGTCCGCTCGAGCAGGTGAAGTGCCGCTCGAGTGAAGAAATCGAGCTCCCAGCATTTTCTGAGAGTTTGGGGGTTAGCTTGAGTGGCAAAACCTGCACTCGAGCAACCACCTATATATTTGTACCTCCACTCGAGCGCAGAAGTCTAAGCTCAAGCATAAATTTCTTGCTCTTAGGAGTTTTGTAGAGTTTTACAGACTGCTCGAGTGACCGAACTCGCTGATCGTCAAATGGAGAGTACCAAGGAGCTCTGAATCGGGCCGCAGATGTCGCATGTCGTTTCAGCTCTTTGTTTTGCTTCTTCAAATTGCTAATCTATTCTCAAGCATCCTTTTACATACGCTAAAGCAGAAAGAGTTGGGCGTTTAATCGATGTACTTTACTCGTCCTACCCTGTAGCCGGTGGGACAAATTGGAGACTGCTATCACGGTCTCCACGCAGGACTTCAATGTGTAGTGATTGGTATAGATCTCAGACTGCGCTGCCATCAATTGCTCGACTGACAACGTAGGAAAGTTGAGAACATGGTAAGGGTAGGGGTAGGGGCACTCTGTCGAGGCTCAGAGGAATTGGTGTCAGCTTTCTCAATCTGGAAAGTGTTAAGGTTTGGGAAAAGGGAGATAGCACAGCAAGAATGAGCCATGTCAGGAATGAAGAGCTTTGGGCTATGGTAGAGTGTGTATTTTGCAGCCTTTTGTTTCTGCTCAGTTTAGCTCTCTGCTCTGCTCTCTCGCAATTTAAGAAGAAGAAGCCAAAGAAGAGGTATTGCCGAGGCAATCTTTGATTAATGGAGGTTAGTCCAGCTACAGTCGGTCAGGCGCTGTGATTGTTAAAATTGCGTGCCAGACACGGCGCTCGATGAAGACAAAAAAGGCAGAGAGAGTAAAAAACAAGATATATATATATATATAATATGTATACAATCTGTATATAATATGCATGTATCCATATGTGTGTATCCGTATGTTTGTGTTCTTGTATATATGTATATGTATGTATCTGTATATGTCTATATTTTGTATATATATGTATATATATGTATGCAATACGTATTTTGTATATCGTTTGTGTATATGTATATATGGTATGTATATAAATTTTTGAAAAAAAAATCAAAAACAAAAAAAAAATTCAAAAAGAAGTTTTCAAAAAAAACAAGAAAATCGAAAAAAAAAATTGTCAAAAAAAAAATCAAAATTTAAAAAAAAAAGAAGAAGAGAAAATTATGAAAATAAAGAAAAATTAATTTGTGTATTCATCTATTGTGCATCTATCATACTGCATATTGTATGTCTCACATTGCCTATTCATGGTTTTGCATTCATCATCACACTTGCATTAACTATTATATCAATTATACATGGTTACAACTGTCACGCTGTTGCATCTTTTGGTTACAATCCATTCACATCACGTGGCTACAATTGACCTAACATTTGGTTACAACGTTTCTCCTTTACCTGGTTGAAACCCATCCTCTATTTCGTATTAAGGTATGGTCTAGGTCTCGTTTGTTGGTTAAGACCCTTTTCTCTTTTACCCGGTTGAAACCCATCCCTTATTTCGTATTGAGGTACAGTCTAGTGTAGACACCCCATTTTTAACCGTCATCAAGACTTGGACGTCATCGTTTGAACACTCGATGATCACCCATGCTCATGTTCGTTTTGAGTTCTCAGGGGTCTTGGTTGTGCACCTTGCCTCAAGATCTCTCAACTTGTCTGTTTTGTACTTGGTTGTGGACCAAACACTTGTGTTTTTGCTTCTGAGGGAAGAGGATGGCTTGTTGGCCATCCCCTCAACCTATCGGCTAAGGCATGAAGCCATCGGCCTTGTTTTTTTGCCATCGGCCAAAAGTTTTGGCCGATCGGCACTGTTTTTGGTCGGTCAACACTTATGTTAGTCGATCGGCCATATTTTCTGGCCAAGCCTTGTTCATTTGCTTTATGCAGATATTTTATGCCAGCTGTCATAGCTGGCATGCACAATTCACATCCTCCATATACGTGTATGGAGGGATTTGTTTCAATTGCTTAGCTTGCTCAACAAGCTTAGGAATTGAACTTCTATAAGAAGGGAGCCCCTCCTCCCTTCTCAGGGGTTCAGAAAATAGAGTCTTGAGAGATAGATATACATTTGTATCTATATCTCCTTGTTGATCCTTGTTTTGTGCTCTAAAGTGTCTTTTTATCTTACTATTGCACACAAACACAGAGTAGAACACCATCCTTTGGTTGCTGAGGTCCTTAGGAGTTGTTTTCAGAGTTCTTGGAGTGGTTTTGATCAGAGGAAGGTGCTGGAGCATTGTTCTTGAAGGTGTTCTTCAAGGGTGAGTAACTAACCTTTTGATACCTCATTCTTGCTTAAGCTTTTAGACCTATTTTCATATTGTTTTAAGCTTAACTCTAAACTGATAAAAGTTCTGATTTTGCATGCTTGAGACCTTTTCTTAAGGTCACTTTTTGGTTTGGGGTTGTTTAGCCCCCCTTAGGCCTTGTTTGCCCTTGCTTTTGTGCCTTCTTTGTAAGCTTTGGGATCACTTTATTTTGGCCTTCTCACCACTGAAATCCCTCTGGATTTCAGTGGTGGGGATAGTGTTTTAAGGTCCCAAAAAGGAGAGGGTCATCCCCTCTCCTTGTGTCTTTAATATTTGCCTTGAATGCCTCATGTGTGAGCATGTTTGTTAGGCTTGTTTTAGCTTGTATATTAGCATGTATTTGTGGTTATTTTGCTGAGGCTTACAACTGTTCTTGCTTGGATTGATCACTCCATACATGATTTCTACACTTGTAGTGTAAATCACACACGCTAGTCTTGTATGCTTCATGAAGTAGCATGTCATTCTAGCCTATGTTGTGCCCTTTTCAGCATGTATTTGGTGTTGTCTTACCATGTCATACCTCTGTTTAGGTTTGGTTTGGTTAGCCTTTGCATGCCTCATGCACCTGTAGTGCATTTCCATGAAATTGCCTTAACATGCTTTGTGCTTTAAGCCATGTTTTTAGCATGATTTTGGCTTGACCCAAAGAAGCTTTTAGCTTTGTTTTATCATGCTTAAGGTTTGTTTGGTGTCGTTTTGGTCATGCTTGCATTGTTTTGTATAGCCATGGTTTGACCTAGCTTGTTAGCTTTGGGTGTCCAAGTCACTAGCATGTTTTATTTGGACTATTATCATGATTTGGCATCATTTGAAATGTTATTTCAATCCATGTTTCATGCCCATATACTTGCACTTATCACTCCTTTAATGCTTTAAAGAGTTGATGCCTTATGCCTCATGAATGGACCATTGTGTATGCCTCCATGCTTAGGTCTTTGGGATGCCATCTAAGTGGATTTTTGGGCTTATTTTGATATGCCATAACTCTATTTTTCATTGGATAATTCATGGCATGTCTGGTTTTGATAGGTGTAGTATAACACCTCCTGTGTAGCCTTGTATGCCTCATGCTTTTGGACTTTTGTTCTAGCTTGTGTTGGCTAGGTTTAAGCTTGTTTTTGGTCTCATATTGACCTGCCTTGGGACTGTTTTGGGTGCCCTTGGCTCTTTGGGGCTTGCCTTGTGTAGCCATGGTTTGAGTCCCTTGTTTAGCCTTAAGCTTTAGGCTTTCTTGCGTGCTATACTTGCTTTGTTTGGTTGATTTGGCATCATTCCTCACATATTTTCAGAGCTTATCGCATTGCCACATTCTCATGTTTGTCACACCTCGCTCGTGTTTGAGAGTTGTGTCTTGTTGCCTAGCTTATGGGCCAATTGACATGCATGTTTGTTTTGCATCTTGGTACCATCATTTTAGCATTTTTGGCCACTGATTTGGGCATGTTTGAGAGCTGTCCATTTTAGTTTAAGTCCGTCTTCGCATGTTATTGCATGCTTGCCTTGCATGTTGTTGCATGCTTTTTGCATATTTGATACATCGCATGTTGTTACATGCTAATTCCATTATATGTTATTGCATGCTAATTTCATTGCATCATGCTTGTATGTTTGCATAGCATTGTGTATACATGCCTTGCCTCTTGATCAAACATGATGGAGGTTAAGGCCCCTTATGTGATTTTGTGCATTCATTCCATATTGAATTGCACACTTAGCTCCTTTGGCCATCATGCATTGGAATGTGTGATTGGTGGCCTGAGGGTCGAGAACTACACACTTTTGAGCCTTAAACATGATAAGGGGTGTAGTTGCAAACATTGCCTTGCAAATGTATTGCCATACCTCTGTTTGTCCTCTGCTGCAGCAAAACAACATTTTGCAGGAAAAGATGGCTGATCGGCTATCTGGTGTACCGATCGGCTAAAAGTGTTTGGCCGATGATCTCATAAATGGTCGACGATACCTTTCCTTTGGTCGATGGCTTCACCATTTGGCCGATGGCCTCTCAGCATGTCCTTGAAGTGGTTCTAGAGCATCACAGGACTTTTCACAGTTTTCAGAGGTGCGAAACAGTGCAAACAGAGGCAACATGAGGCATGGCAACGGATTTCCGAGCGAAGCCGACCAAGCATGCATTTGTCCCTCTCCCCGAGGCCTCTTTACTATTTTTCGTAGCTTAATTAATTTGTTAATTATTTAAGTGTTGTAATAATTAGTTATAGCTAGTTATTCATTTGATTGTGTAATAATTAATTAGCTTGTTAGTTAGTTAATTAGATGGTTTGTATTATTCTTTCGGTCTCTCCCTCGAGGGAGCCAATTAGTGTAATAAGCGTGCGTGTGTGTGATGCCTGTCTTCCAACCCCCATTTCTTTCTCCCATTTACTTAACTGCTTACGATGGTTAGTTTTAGGGCCTATTTCATTTAGCATACCTTATGCTCGCTTGTTTGCATCCATTCATCTGTGTTGCATGCACCAGGCTCGGCGCATCATACTAACTGCATTGTATTTTAGTCCCTACTTGAATACATGTATCGAATTGTCGCATCTCATATGCCATCTTAGAATAGCCGAGCCTATTCTAGTTGCATTTTGCCTGGGTTGCATTACCCATCTTAACATAAATTAGGATCATGCATTGATTACTAACTAGTTCTTTGTTTTGGCTCGGAGTACACTGTGAGTGTTCATGCTTTAGCATCTTGCATGTGTGTGAATGTTAACATGACAGCATGCTTGCCATGAGGCTAATTGCTTATGTGATATAACTGCCTGAATGCTTGTTGGTGAAGGTTGGATTACTTGAATTGGAACGATTCATTGAAATCCGTGTTTTAGCCTACTTGCTAGTAGCAAACTTCAAAACCATTTCCAAACAAACGGATATGCGATGCTTTATTTCAAATTAGGCGATCTAGTCTATACTTGTGTGTTGTGCGCATCACGTAGTAAGACTAGCTAATTAATCGGAATAAGAGCACATGTGTTTTCAAAAACAAGATATCATGCTTAGTACAGGTCGATCTTTGATCGGGCGAGCGGGGGTGCTCATTGCATGACCTTCCCCTCTCGTACCCAAGTTCCCGAGCTGAGGCAACTTTGGTGATGACGGACATGTGGCCTTAGGCACGAGTCAGGGTTTCCTAAATTCCCCTAAAATAAAATATTTAGGTGGCGACTCTGTGTCTGGTAAAGCAGTCCATGTTTGGCACTTCTTTATTAAAAATCAATTTTCCAAAACGATTTGCCGGATTTGGACTCTTTGGTGATTTATCGATCTTACATCGCACATTGTGAAATTAGATTCAGAACCGTAACATCGAGTCTGAACTGTAGTAGCTAGAGAACAAAACGAGATTTTCTCGGGAGTTCTCCGGGCACATCTACATCTAGGTCTCGCTTGTTAGTTAAGACTCATTTCTCCTTTACCCAGTTAAAACCCATCTCCTATTTCATATTGAGGTACGGTCTAGGTTTTGCATGTTGGTTAAAACCCTTTTCTCCTTTACCCAGTTGAAATCAATCTCCTATTTCGTATTAAGGTATGGTCTAGGTTCCGCTTGTTGGTTAAGATCCATTTCTCATTTTTTCAGTTAAAACCCACTCTCTATTTCATATTAAGGTATAGTCTAGGTGTCACTTGTTGGTTAAGACTCATTTCTCCTTTACTAAGTTGAAATCAATCCTCTATTTCGTATTGAGGTACAATTTAGGTCTCGCTTGTTAATTAAAACCCTCATCTCCTTCTCTTATGTGAGTGTGTTTGGATTATACCCTTTGTTATGCTTTATATCATTTGCACGAGGCTTGTCTCACATATTACCTATTGTATTGCATTGCATAAATCATGAATTTTCGAAACAAAATCAGGCTACGCAAAGCATGTAAGTCTTAACTTTTAATTGTATTTTGAGCATGTTATTTGCATTCTTCCCCTGAACTACGCTGGTTTGATTCCTTGCAAAGGGATACGCAGGCAACCCTTGGGTTCAATCAAATTGCATTAGCATCTTGTTTGTTTGCTCAAGTCTTACGGCCTTGTCAAAAGAGTCGTCTTCGGGCTTTGACATTCACTCACGTCATGAAATGACATATTGAGCTCTGTCAAAGAGGGGCAACTATAGACACCCTATTTTGACAGGCCTTAAGACTTAAGTGCTTTCTTTTAAACACTCGATAATGAAAATTGAAATATGCTATATTATGAATTTCTCAGCAAAAAAGTCAAATTTAAGCTTTAAATCCCAACCTTCACACATTTTGGCCAAATTATGTTAGATATATTCAAAAATATTTTTTTGAATTTTTTCTTGACCGAAAAATTTAACAGTTTTGAAAAATCGACTCTCATACCACATGGCAAGCCATGTGTTTTTGAAAATACCACATGACTAGCCATGTGTTTTGGGTGTTTTGTAAGTCTATAAATATCACCTCATTTTGTTGTTTGGGAAAAAAAAAAAAAGAGAGAAAAAAATTTGTTTCAAAAAGAGGGAGAAAATTTTGGCTAAAGGAATTTTTGTTTCTAAAATCTTGAGGGAGAGAAATTGATTTTGAAAAACCTTAAGTTATTTTGAGAGCAAAAAAAGCCTTTTCAACCATCCAAAATTCCATTAAAGTCAGAACTTGAAACATCTCGCTGAAATTTCAAAGCATATACAATAATGGTGAAGGTGTAAAGAAGAAAGTTTGTTAATAAAAAATTCACCTTTTCCTCCAAAGGTAAATTTTTACACACTTCTCATTTATTTTCTTATATTTTCTTTGTTGTTTTAAATATGTGATATTTAGGTTGTGTAAGTGGAAAACTGGGCATCTCTTCCTTAGATTTCTTCTTATTTATTTTTTTATATTTTCTTTATTAAATATGTGATATTTGGATTATGGAAGTTGTTCCTTAGATTTCTTCTCATTTATTTTCTTGTATTTTCTTTTTTAAATATGTGATATTTAGAATATGTAATATAAATATGTAATTGAAGTTATAAAGACTTTCTCATTAAAAGTGTTAAAAACTCTATTCTCGACTAATTTTGAACATGGAAATAGATTTTACATACATATTTAACGAGTAAGAAGATGAGTCTTCAACCACTTTTGATGAGTTATGTGTATTTTCCCCCTTGCTTCCCTATTTTCTTAGAAGTCCTATAGAGCTTTCACAAACTTTGTAAGACTTCCCCTTTGAAATGATGACAATCTACTCTCTTTAATTAATAGTATGGATTTGAATATTAATTTACTCTTATTCACAAAGAGATGAATGCAGATTTTCATCTATTTCTTTGGTTTGGTGTTTCCTAACTTCAATTCTCATACTTGTTAGATTTTCCATTTGATAGCTTTTTGTACATATGCATCTCTTGGAAAGGTTTTGTTTGTTTTTGTCTTGGTTTGGCTGCATGAAAAGTAGAAATTCTCAAAAATAGAGTATTTCCCAAGCAATAAACAAGGCGATTTTCTGGCAAATGATTGTAGTTTTTAGTTAAATCTCTTCTATATATTCTTATGATTTTGCTGTAATAATTTTCAATCCCACGTCTTTTATTTTCTTTTATTCGGTTTTGTAATTATTCGATGTTGTAATAATTCCCAACCCCGCTTCTTTCTACCCCTTTCTATGTATGTCTTCCAATCCCATTTCTTTCTATCCCTTTTATTTACTTGCTTTCCTTATTTGTACATAAGCATCATATTTTGCATTTCATCATATCCATGCTTTGCATCCATGTTTCATGCATATTGATTCGGCTAAGTTTGCATCTGTGGATTTAATCAATTCCTATGTGATTATGTACGCTACCTCATATTGTTTAGATGATTTGCAAGTCATGTTTTAGTAGCTGAATCTCTAGTCGCATTTTGTGTATATATTGCATTAGAGTTTTGTATATAAGATCATGCATGTTTTACTAACTTTGTTTTGTAACTGTTCATGGGGCGTTGGTAAATATGTAAGTTTTTATGCTTTAACATCCCACTTGTGTGTGTTTTTCTTACTATGTTTAAGCATCCTATCACGTGGCTACTTGCTTACTTGATGTAACTATATGAATGCCGGTGGATGGAGGTTGTGTTGCTTAATTTGGAATAATATTGATTTTCATGTTTGTGAATTCAATTTCTTTTGAGTTTTACATTATTCAAAATTCTTTAAAAAATATATGAAATCAAATTGTTCCAAAATGAACGGTATAGTCTATACTCATATGCTTCACATAGTAAATTGTATGATTTATTTAAAAACCAGAATATGAACATATAAAGTTAATAAAACTTATATCATGATTTAGAGGCTGCTCTTTTGATCAGGTGATTGTGGGTGCTTAGTTAATGACTTTCCTCTCTCATACCTAAGGTTCCGAGCCAAGTATCCTTGATTACGACGAAAGTATGTGTTGCTTTTATTGATCGTAGGTCTCCTACATAACGAAAGAAGCAGTT
This sequence comes from Camellia sinensis, assembly GCF_004153795.1. Classification (NCBI taxonomy): domain Eukaryota; kingdom Viridiplantae; phylum Streptophyta; class Magnoliopsida; order Ericales; family Theaceae; genus Camellia; species Camellia sinensis. Next base: position 1,137,143 of record NW_021024525.1, on the reverse strand, counting down.
TCTAAAGTTACAGTCTGAGATACGAAACGAAATATATCTGTGTTGAACCTAATCTAAGGAAGAAAAAGATTGAAGTTAGTCACCTCTATAAACTGGAAGCTTAACAACGCCCGAGCCCTACTACGTCAAGTAATGGTCAAAATCTTTAGATACTGTTCTTATTTTGGAAGTATAGCGAGTCTGATATCAAAATATCTTAAAACTATAAGAAGTAACAAGGTTTTCTCTTTTTATGAGTGCTTATCAACATTTTTACATTCAAGATCTATTATTAGATTGTAATCTATTACTAGTACTAATCACAAACTGTACAATCTATTACTAGTACTAATCACAAACTGTCAACAACGTCGTAATTTTTTTTACAAAATCTACTAAGTATTGGTACTGTAAAGATATGTAATTTACTAGAAAAATAGTTGATAAAAATATCACAAGAAATCTTATATTATCAATAACAACTAGATTTAATATCATAATAAATAAATAAAAATAAAGGGCCTTTTTTTTATATATATATAAATTCTCTTTCTAAGTGTTTTATTCTATCTAACCTATATTTTTTTGAGTATTCCATTAGGTTCTATTTAATGTAATATGAACAAATCACCCTCTTAATTTTTGGGGAATTGATCTGTAAATCCCGTTTTATAGACTTGTAATCCATAAGGTCCTAAATGTCTTTTTGGTGACTGAGTGGTCCCTTAAATTATTTGTTGACTATTTTGCCATTATTAGTATAGTTGGGGGACAAGTGGCATGGTTATGTATGAGGAATGTGGTGGGGTGTTTGTGTGTCACGTTGTTCAAAAAGTAGACTAGTAGCTTTTTAAAGTTTGGTTGTTTTTAACATGCACAGTGTGAGACGTGAATTTCTTACTAATTATTTTTTGATACATGACGTGAAGGCACGCCGTAATTCAATCAAATTGGGTCTGCCATGTTGGAGTGTCACATGTCATGTTTAGGAAAAATAAACTAAAGAGTTTTAAATTTTTTCAGAGCATCACAACATACCCGGCACGTTGTCAGATTTGAAAAAAATATACTAAGAAGTTTTTATTTTTTTTAGAGTGTCACATCATATCTACCACGTTGTCATATTTGAAAAAAGTACACTAAGGATGAGTAAAAATTTTGGAGTGTCACATCATACCTACTATGTTGTCACATTTAGGAAAAGTACACTAAGAAATTTTTAATTTTTTTGGGAGTGTCCCATCGTTAGAGTGTCACATTAATACATGTCACATTGAAGTATCACACCATACCGTCACACTGTTCAAAAAAAAAAAAAAAAAAAAAAAACAAACAAACAAACAAACTTCCCCAATTAACTAGTGAGGGTATATCTGTCTAACCAATACCCATCCACGTTTGAAAAAGGACTTACTGGTCACACACTACACCAAATAAGGACTCCTCAATCAACCATTTAAAACATGGGACCAAATCGTACAGAAGTTCCCAAAATAGGACTTTCTAATAAATTTCCCTTACTTTTTTGCACTTGTTTCCATTTTAAAACTAATATACAATAAAAAAATGACAATAGTCCCTAATTTAATGGATAAAATCTCTTTTCTCATTTTAAAGAGAAAATCTTTCTCTTATTCTATGAAGAAAATTTCTCCCTCATCCTACAGAGAAAATCTCAAATTATGAACTTATAACTTTTTTTTATAATGTGAAAATTTTAAAATTAACGCAACAAAAAATCTAAACTAAAATTGAAATATAATGTGAATGTTCATAGTAAATAACAAACATACAACTAGGGATGTAATCGGTTTGGTACAATCCGTATTGGGTAAGAATTACCACCAAACCGATAATGTCGGTTTTATTACTTTGAGCACTGATATTGATCGTTTCTCTCATCAAATAGCACCGAACCACACCAATTGAAACGGTTCAGTTTGGTGTAGTTTAATCGGTCTAGAATCTTTCAAACTTGAGTCACTTTCTAGTATAGTCACTAATCTATATAAAAACATTGAATTAGTTATGTGTCTATCATTTCAAACATATCTAATATTTTCATTTAATAAATATTTTTCCAATTCCTAGATTAACGAAAATACAAACAAAAAAAATTTAAAAATACTAAGGCTTTAAGAATAATGAGTCAGAATTAAAATTATATTTAATAAGAATTTACAAACTTAAGTTATAGTGATGATAAAGTTAATAAGTTATTATACTTATTAATATCATTATATTATTAGATTATATGTATATATATTTTATATGAATGCAATATATGTTGAAACAGTTGGTTTTGGTTTAGTTCGGTGCACAAGGTGCTTGAATCGTTATAGAACCGAAAATTGAAAAAAAATAAAATTTAAAAATCACACAGACCGATTATTGTTAAAAAACAGACCAAATATAGCCGATTCAGTCTAGTTCAATCGGTTCAATTGATTTTTTTAGTTTTTCTTGCATCCCTACATACAACTAACTTTTTAAAAAAATAAAACACATACTAAAGATAATGTGTGTTCACAATAAACAACAAATATACAACTAACTTTCGAAAAAACAAAACTCATACCAAAATACAATATAAATGTTCACAGTTTACAATTAAAATACAGCTAGTCTTAAAAAAAAAATAAACTCATACCAATGTGAATATTTACACTGCAACGTGAAAATATAAAACAAAATTGAAAAAAATAAAAATTGACTATTTCGATTGTTCAATAGTAACAAAAATGATTGCTCAACTAACAAATATAGTAACAAAAACAACAAACATACAATTAACTTTCGAAAAAATAAAATCTATACCAAAATATAGTGTGAATGTTCAATATTTACAATTAACACACAACTAGTCTTAAAAAAAATAAACTCATACCAATGTAAACATTTACATTGCAACATGAAAATATAGAACAAAATTAAAAAAAAGTAAAAAATGACTATTTCGATTGTTCAATGGTAACAAAAATGATTGTTCAACCAACAAGCATAATAACAAAAATAGTAAATATACAACTAATTTTTGAAAAAACTTTTAAAAAAACTCATACCAAAATATAATATGAATGTTCACAATTTATAATTAATATACAACTAGCCTTAAAAAAACTAAATTAATACCAATGTGAACATTCACACTGCAATATGAAAACATGAAACAAAAATGAAAGAAAAAAATGACTATTCCGATTGTTTAATGGCAACAAAAAATTATTGTTCAAACAACAAGCATAGTTACAAACAATGGATTTGGGGTGCCTGTTGTGTTGGGTGCACAACAGGCACTGTTGTGTGGCTTGATGGGTTTATTTTGAGGTCCATTTTGATAATCCAAACCGTCACATTTTAAAGTACATCGAATACAAAATACCTGTAAAAAATTAAGTTAATCGGATATCGTTAACCCTTTCATCTACTCACATTTGTATTCATTTTAATACTTTAAATCACAATATCATTTATTTTTGAAGATACAAATGTGAGTGGATGAAAGGGTTAATGATATCCGATTAACTTAATTTTTTACAGGTATGTTCTACTTGATGTACTCTAAAATGTAAACGGTTCGGATTATCAAAACAGATCCCAAAATAAGCCCATAAGACCGCACAACAGTGCCTGCTGTGCTAGGTGCACAGAAGGCACCCCAAATTCACAAACAATATACAAAAAATCATCAAACAATATATTAAAAAAATCATAAAATAGTTCATATATATTGACGCAACTTGTTAGAAAATCTGTATATAATCAACGCCAGTCTAATACCGGCGAATAAACTATACAATATCAGTTGCTACACAAATCGACGAAGAGATTACGGTTTATGGGTAATAGTGGCAAAAAAATTATTGTTCATCGCCATTTTACTATCATCTATGTTGCGAGTCCATCATCATCTCTATTATCGGTCTACAACTAATTTTATTTTCCAAATGTTCCTCTATAACGCCCCAAAATAATAACAACTCATAACATGATATTTTGTAGAAAATTTAACTTGCGAAATATTTAACGTTTCATTGATACTCCCTAATCGTATAAAAGATGACATATGCATGTATACATTTATAAATCCTAAATCCTAAATGTCATGTGTAAATGAATTGGAACAAAAGGAAGCACAAATATGTTTATGCCCTAATGGCTAGATCTTTCCAAGCCAAAAAGTGAATTAAACTCAATACATATAAAACCCAAGGCTTGTACAAAAATCATCACACAAAAGAAAACAAAAAGAAGCTCTTAGCTCCAAGTCCTCCCAAGCTATGTCCTTGGTGGAGGCATATCATTAATACCTGAAAGTTGTTTTTCACGTAGAGTTAGCTAAAGCCTAGTAGAGATACTTGAACACAATGTATGAAGCTTAACAAAGTTATAAAGTGAATGCATATGCATGCCATTTGCTAAACATTATACTTTTCCATCTTAACAAAATGCAATGCCAATATTATATATCAATTCATAAAAAAAATATATTTTATATCAGAAAACAAGGTAGTGGATACAAAATACTGAGAATATCTAGGTACATATATGTCAATAGGCTATACAAGCGCTACTAAAGCTATTTTACCGGTACTAACCAGAAGGATCGGTACTTAACCGTACGGGTTTCTGGACTTTCACCAAGGACACATAGACCAACATGATAAACCACAATTACACTCTCTAACCAGATTTACCAAGGTATACACCAATTTTTCTCAAAATAAAATATATTCCAATATTTAAGTATGAAATAATGCTTACTGCAAGATGTATGAGTAATTAGTTTCAATTAACCTAATTATAACGATCCCGGTTGTTCCTTTACTGTTCTGTTGTATTCCGGACTCGTTCCGTGGAGTTGGTAGTTGTATCTATCTTGTTGTCATCCTTTAATTCCATTTGTTCGGGTTTTAGGATGTATTGGGCAGAGTTGTTACAGGTTGGTTAGGCTTTGGTTTCAATTCTTTGTTGCCTAGTTTTTAGGAGGTCCGCTTGAGCGGGTCTTCTTGCGCTCGAGTAGAGATTGCACGCTCCCAGTATTTTGGTGCTCTGCAGAACTTCTGCAGGCATGTTTTTCACCCTCGAGCGGGTTTCCTTGCGTTCGAGCGGGTACTCTAGCGCTCGAGCGGGTAGTACTTTTTGGTGTAAGTTCTGGGAGGGGGAAATCTACGCTCGAGCGGACTGGTTTTCGCGCTCGAGTGGATATACTTTATTCTTGTGTCTTGGCGCTCGAGCGGGCCTTATTGCGCTCGAGCGGACTTAGTTTTTTGTTCTTGACGCTCGAGCGTTGTGTTCTCCGCTCGAGCGGGAATGTCGTATATCAGTTGGCAGCTGGGCATTTTAAAATCACTTTTTACATTCTCTCTCTCTCTCTCTTACTAGAGTTAACTTCAAAGCAAAAAAAAAAAGG
>NW_021024525.1:1093210-1131678 GCF_004153795.1 Camellia sinensis | reverse complement strand
GCTCACCCTTTATGGGACATTATTTTCAGGTACAGGTAGTATGCCACGTGATGTTGCAGGTGTTAAGAAATGGTGAGAAATAGGTTGAAATTGGTAGATTTCAAAAGAATGCATGTTGATAATGCATGTTGTTATGTTAATGTGTTTTGCCTCTTGAAAAGAGATGGGATTGACCGGTAATGGGTCGGGTTGTTTAATATTATGTTGTAATATTGTTGAGAGTGGAGAAAACCTGTTTTTGAAAAACTTGTGTTTAATTTCGGGGACGAAATTCTTTAAGGGGGGGAGGTTATAGCGATCCCAGTTGCTCCTTTACTGTTCTGTTGTATTCCGGACTCAGTTCCGCGGAGTTGTTAGTTGTATCAATCTTGTTGTCATCCTTTAATTCCATTTGTTCGGGTTTTAGGATGTATTGGGCAGAGTTGTTACAGGTTGGTTAGGCTTTGGTTTCAATTCTTTGTTGCCCAGTTTTTAGGAGGTCCGCTCGAGCGGGTCTTCTTGCGCTCGAGTAGAGATTGCACGCTCCCAGTATTTTGGTGCTCTGCAAAACTTCTGCAGGCATGTTTTTCACGCTCAAGCGGGTTTCCTTGCGCTCGAGCGGGTACTCTGGCGCTCGAGCGGGTAGTACTTTTTGGTGTAAGTTCTGGGAGGGGGAAATCTACGCTCGAGCGGACTGGTTTTCGCGCTCGAGTGGATATACTTTATTCTTGTGTCTTGGCGCTCGAGCGGGCCTTATTGCGCTCGAGCGGACTTAGTTTTTTGTTCTTGACGCTCGAGCGTTGTGTTCTCCGCTCGAGCGGGAATGTCGTATATCAGTTGGCAGCTGGGCATTTTAAACTCACTTTTTACATTCTCTCTCTCTCTCTCTTACTTTCTAAAAAGACATTTTGAGAGTTCCTCTCTCTAGAAACTCCCTTCTCTCTAGGGTTTGATCTAGTTAGAGTGTTTCCTTTTCCTTCGGCCTTTGTAAAATTTGGGTTGATCGTCGAGGGATACACATTGATCTGAGAATATTGAGTTTTGGAGCACGTCGAGTTTCTTCACCTTCTTTCCTTGAGCTCTGAATTTGAGGTAGGGATTCCTACTCACTCTTGTGGTCTTTGACCTAGATTTTTGGTTATTTTGATAAAGTGTTGAAGTTGGGTAAAATTTGGGACTTAGGGTTTCAAAATGTTAAAAGAGGATTTGTTATTTTGAGTCTAAAATGTGTATTGTGGGTTCAAAATAATAATATCGTTATTGGTTGTTGATATTTAGACCATTGGGTCAATATTTGGGAATCGGGTGGAAAGCCCTAATTTTGGGAAAAATGTGACTTTATGGAATTGAGTTGGAAATAATGAAATTGGTTCATTATATGGTTGAATAGTGGAGTTAGATTTATTAATCGCTCACTTTTGAAAACATTGATATTTTATCTGTTGGAGCTTTAATTATCTGTTTAGAAATAATTGTTTGGGCTACCGGTGGAGGGTAGTTTTGATTGTTGTAGACAATGCATGATGATTAGGCAAACTAAAACTAATCAATTGAATATGTCATAGAGTATGACAGTTGATAGAATACATTAATGTTATGTATTGATTGATTGTGTATATGACCTTTGTGTATATACGTTGTGTGTGTGGGAGGAGATAGGGGATGTACTCCACGGTTTAGGGGAAGATAGGGGATGGACCTCTAAACCGGATGTTGTTTGAGAGGAGATAGAGAATGGACTCCACTGATACAGCTCATATGCTTGTCAGATAATGTGTTGATATAGCTCATATACTTATCTTTGGAAGTGTTGATATAGCTCATATGGTTATCTTTGGAAGTATTGATATAGCTAATATGCATATCTGTTGAAATGTGGATACAACTTGTATGCTTATCTGTTGAGATGTTGATACAACTAGTATGTTTATCTATCGTAAAAATGGGAAATGTTTAATATGAGTCACTGTCTCATCTAAGTGGTTGGCCAGGTTCTGAGCCGTTGATGTAAATTGTGGAATTGATAAGAAATGGAAATTGAAATGAAACATGAACATAGTGGTCATGAAATGGAAATGGGTTATGAATTGGTTTATGGAAATTGAACATTTATCAGTTGCTAATGTCTTAGTCATTGCTCATACTGTGTTTAGCATATCTCTACTGGGTGTTGGCTCACCCTTTATGAGACATTATTTTCAGGTACAGGTAGTATGCTACCTCCAAGGACATAGCTTGGATGATGATGAGAGTTGAAGACTCTTTTTTTTATTTATTTTGTTTGTATTACATGTATCTCAAGCCAAGAGCTTATTTTGTATAGAGTTAGTACTCTTCTTTTGTGTAACCAGGTGTTGACTTGGAAAGCTGTAAGCCCATAGGGCATTTGCTTTTGTTGTTAACATGTAATACAGTTGTAAGAATTACTCTGATGAATAGAAATGGTTGGTTTCTTTTATATCAATGCATGTCTAAAGTGATGGGTTTTATGTATTATTTTGAGGGCGTTACACTAATCATCATGCAATTTCTACAACAATTAAAGCTATCTTCCACCGATAGCCTAAAATAGATATCTCTACTCAACAGATAATTTTCCAACAATAGATATAATCTCATAAATTTCGAAATGGAAGCGATAATATATATTCAACTCCACTCTCATCATCAATAGATACATTCATCTTCTTTTTTCAAATCCAACATCTTTTCCTTTCTTCATAAATCAAACATCAATGATTTTCCAATAAAACATCATTTACTTTCAAAATCACGTTTAAGAAAGGTGTTTCCAATATTTCAACCAACTCAACAATAGTTACACTCCCACAACCTTTTCCAAGAATCCATTTGAAAAACCTCTCTTTTACATTTTAAAATCAAACCCTAGATTTAAACCCAAAATTCCCAAATCACTAAAAATTTTTAAAGGACAAATAACCAAGCTAAGAATCATACCAAAGATTGGAAAAATCCTTACCTTAAGAGTAGAAGAAGAATATAGTAGGAGTATAAGTTTGACGGAGCCAAAAACAAAATCTTCTTTGATTAAAACAAAACTTTCTACGAGCTCTACCTTTTTCTCTAAAGCATTTGGATGGCAAGATCAACGGATTAGGGTGTATTTGAGGTATTTAGGCAAGAACTAGAGAGATGTGTGAAGAAATTAGATTTAGGAGTGTTTTATATATATATATATATATAGACCACTCGAGCGTCAGACACAATAAGTGACACCGCTCGAACAACCAAAACACTAGTGCACAATGACCTCATTTCAGAAGTTCAAACCTGCAAAAGATCGCTCGAGCGAAGAAAAGACCGCTTGAACGAAGAAAAGACCACTCGAGCGAAGATCGCCTTATTTCCAGAAGTTTTACAAACCTACAAAATACTGAGAGATCTCAAAGACTGCTCGTGGGACCAAAGCACCGCTCGAGCGAACAAGAAATGAAATGGACAACAACTCTTTCGAAAAAAAAAAACCCAATTCTCAACCTGTTTCAAACATTGTCTAAACAACCAAACTCAACTAATAACAAGAGGATAATGGTATAAATAACAATTAAATGTATGAAATCTTGGATCTAAGAGCATAAAAAATTTAGGGTCTAAATTGGAACCGTTATATCTTCCATGGTAGAACCTTAATGCAAAATAATGGTCAAGGAAGATTCTTAATTAAGTAAATCCCCCACATTAAGGTAAAGAAAATACTAAGAATAATAATCTTTCATATTCTATATACAATTTTTTATATATACCGTAAATAAAATATATCTAATAATTGATATTCTCTCTCTTAGATATATTGTGTAATACATATATATATACATATATATTATAATAAAAGTGTAAATAATCTATATAATAATTCTAATGTGGAAAAAAAGATTATTGAAATATAAGTTTAAATATATAAGACTTGATAGGATATTAAAAAAAATTATGAACTTAATAAGTTATAAATCTACTAAATAAAACTTAATAAATAAATTTTTCAAAAATAAAAAATAAAAATATTAATTAATTATGGAATCATATCAGCCAATCCCCATCATTCCAACCACAGCCGGCGTATAAAAACTCGGTGGATTTAGCATTAAAAAAAAGAAAAAAAAAAAAGAAAAGAATTGCAGAAGCAGAAAAACAGGAGTTATTGTTTGACGTTCACACCGCCACGTAATGTCTTTGCTTGGTAGAGGGGTCGAATCATGAATTTATGTGGAATAATTAAAAAATATAAGTAAAAATAATAAATTGTAATTGATAAAAAAATATAATTTAGATCAATCAATAATTTTTAAAAGAAAAGAAAAAAAAAAGAAAAAAAAACCCTAATCATGGAGGGGATGACAACCCTCCTCCTTCTAGCCTTGATGGCAGCCGCCGAAAACCTTAAAAAAAAAAAAAAAAAAAAAAAAGTTATATATATTGATTAATATATGCATTAGTGTATTGATAGATGATATGATATTATTTGTATAGTTTTGAATATAGTGGTGTTACATGCACTAATTAGTGTACTAACTAGTGTACAAACATTAGTTATGATATTATTATTGATCACACTCATTAATCACATTATAAATACCAAAAACTTCTTAAAGTATAACACATTATCACGTGGTACACTAATTACTATATTAGTTGGGGCTTATAATATTATTCTTTTGAATATTTTTAACTTGTATAATAAATATAGTTAATAATCTATTATATAAAAGAAATGATCTTTTAAGTCACAAACCTTATGTGAGCTTTATTATTCTAATCCTAAATTCTTAATTTTTTTAATTAAAAAAAAAAATCACATGTAAAACAACCCGAAAAAAAAAAAAAATTGATCTCTCTGTATCATCCCATATCTCTCTGTCTTTCCCACTTGTCTTTCCACCCACTCCACCACCACAATTGCTCCATTTTTAAACAATTCAATCATTAATTACAGCAAATTAGCAATGTTACATACACTGATTAATTCATATATATATATATATTAATTAATGTTATGATATTATTATTAAGTATATTTATTATAAAAATTATAAATATTTAAAATTATATAAATGATGTGACATTACCAATTAATAACTAGTGTGTACATTAAGGATATTATTCCAAGGCAAGTAGAACGGAATTTGAGTTTGTTTTCATAGTCAAAATTGAACAACTTGGATATCAGGTTCACACTGCCTGTGGGTTTGCAATTAGAATTATTTTCTAATATATGTGCCATAATCAATTTATTTAATTTTCTTTCATGAGACTGCGGATCAAATTCTTCCTCCAATCGCTGAAATTGTACTCGTAACCAATCGAAGACCACCCCCATTCCCTCAAGTTTGCGTTGCAAATCGTCTGTTCTTTCTACGGCTCATCGTCATCTCCTCATCAGAACATGACAGGTCGTTCACTCTCTCTCTCTTTCTCTCTCTCTCATGATGTTTCTGCAAAGAAACAGCAAATTATTGATGGGTTTTCATTTTTTTCAATCACTTTTGTCAATATAGTGTATTTGGGTTGTATTTAGATTTATTTGATAAGAAAAAAACTGGGTTTAATGCTATTTTATTGTTATGCAATTTAAGATACTGTTTGTCAGTGTTCTCATTTGTTTTCTTTTGTCCAATCTGGAACACAAAGCAAAGAGAATAGAGGGATCTGGCTATTTTTTCTTTTATCATTTGAGTTGAATTAGGACTTGGGTTTTGGGTTTTTGGAACATAGAAGTGCTACTTTTAGGGAAATTCTTATGTAAAGTTTGGATTCGAGAGTAATTAGAAGTGGTGTGTTACATTAATTTGGCTTTTATGAGGTACACATGTGATTGATGTTTTTCATTTATATAACAAATTTGATAAAGTTAAAGACTGTGTTTGGCTGTGGAGAGAATGTGGAAAAGTGAAGCTAAAGTGAGAATTTGGTTTCTATTACAAACAACCCATATTTCAATTAGTCAAATATTATTTGATTAAGGTTTTTCACATTATGACCTTAATCATCTCCACCTCTGAGATTTTGCTGAAATGAAAAAGGAAAGTGTCACTGCAACCCAAGCAATTGTTGTTTTTGAAGTCAGTAACCAATCTACTTACATTCTCTCTAGCCACAAACAATGTTTTCTACTTCAAATGTTGCAGAGCAGTGACAATTCTTTTTATCTGGTATTGGTTTGATTGTATGATGTTATAAGTTATAACTCAAAAGGCAATGATAGGGAGTATTATTAGCAACTATCTTGCTTCCTGGTCTTTTTTATAATATTACGTACCTCAAGGCTTTTGGGTCAATTACTTTTCTTAGGCCGTGTCTGGATCATAAATTTGGATAGGGGTTTGGAAATAGAAAGGAAAAAGGAGAGGACAATGTGAATAAAATATAAACTAACTTTTTCCTTCATTTCCCTTTCCCTTTCTAAATCTCCATCCAAATCCATAATCCAAACACAAAGTTAAGGATTTTGCATTATGGAGTTTGATTTAGCAGTTGTTCTTTTGTCTAGCATAATACTCATTGTGGATGATTTAAATTTTTAGGTGCTTACATATTTTGCAATTGCAAACGAAGAAATTCGAAGGGTGTGAATTATTGTTTAGAATATACGTATAAGATTTTTGGCCTTCCGATACTGACACCTCGGTTTACCGATGGGAATGAAAATCGGTTGTGTATCGGCCGATACACCTACTTAATAGCCAATACAATTGGTTCGTGGCCAATATGATGATTTGAAAAATTCATGGATGTGTCATTTGATTCCAATATGTAATGCTCGATCCTGCTGATACCCGCTACATCATGACTAATATCAATTTATCTTTGATATTGCTATTTAAAACCTTGGTATGAATAGATTCTATAATTATTGACTTGCAAGTTTTCTAAGATATAATGAATTCTATTCACACTTCGATTACTTGGTAGTAGAGAGCATATTGTGCTAAATCTTTTCCCCTCTCTAGGGCTGTATTTAGGTGTTAAAACTTCTTTATGTTTAATGCATACCCATCCTTATTATTAGAATCTTATGATTCGCTATTCCATTTGTGATTCGTGCATAGAGGAATACGAATATGTGGGTGAATCTATTTTGGGATAGAATCTATAGTGAATTGCACAATTTACAATCGATTCACGATACGATTTACTTTTTATGATTTACACAATTCTTAAAACTATCGTCCTTGTTTGGTTTGTCTCTTGAGAGATAATTTTTGAGAAAAAAATTTAAAAATTTGTTTGATTAAAAATTTTTGAAAAAAAAAAGATCCAAAACCACTTTTCTCTCACATCTTACACATCAATCTATCACGTTTTCTCTCACATCCATCTATTCAATTACAAAAAAAAAAAAAAAAAAAATTAAATCATCTCAAACTCCAAAACTATTTTCAAAACATACAACCAAACAAAATTAATTTTGTAAACTCTTTCTAGAAATTTATTTTTCAAAATTATTTCACAAATACAAACCAAACATAACTGTCGTGTCTGATAGATTCCGATCATTTTTTACCTTTTTGTTTTAGTTAAAATAACATAATACAACTTCTAGGACTGGCTAGTACGAAAATAACTAATACTTTTATATACGTTATTTTGGTGGTCATGGAGTTTTTAATAGGGTTCAATCAAGCGCAGTTAGGACCCACCTTGTTCTTAATATTTTTTCTTCATTATTTATTTATTTATTTATTATTCAGGATTTTTGAATAATTTTAATTTTATGGTTTTTGAATAATTTTAAGGTCCGTGCACATCTCTTGTTATATTGGACGATGTTATCATATCTTTATATAAGAATTATTTTATAATATGTGCCAAAATCAATTTATTTTATTTTCTTTCATATATATCATTGTTTAACATCATTTTTTTTTATAGCTTGTATTGACTCTTCACAATTCTCAACTCAATTTGATTCAATTCATGATTCACAAAATTAGGATTTCTATTCACGATACGATTCTTGAAACTATGAAACTTGAGTTATATGGTAGAAGTTATCTATGTTGCTTTACAACCTCTGCTAATTTCATAAATTGTTCTATGATTTTCTTTAGTTCAATTGGATTCTTTTTATCTTGATTCAGAAACAATGACATTTGAACCTATCCTTTTTAAGAGATACTAATACACTTTCTCTTTTGTCATTTGCACATACAGATAACCAAGGGCCAATATTGACAATAGATGGAACTTCGACCGACCGATCATCATTGCTCAAGCTTAATCACTGGCAACGGTGGCTTTTGGTGGCTCTTAACATACTTTTTCTTCTTGTTGGTCAAGCCGCTGCTGTTCTTTTAGGAAGATTTTATTACGATCAAGGAGGAAATAGTAAATGGATGGCTACGCTTGTCCAAACTGTTGCTTTCCCAATGCTTCTAATCCCGTATTTTTGTCTCCCTTCCTCTCATGATCCTTCAACTGCTTCTACCTCTCCTTCTATCCCCATCATTTCCTCAATCTACTTCGCTCTTGGAGTACTAATTGCAGGTGATAATATGCTTTATTCCGTTGGACTTTTATACCTCTCTGCCTCTACTTATTCCCTCATTTGTGCAACCCAATTGGCGTTTAATGCGGTGTTCTCTTTCTTCATCAATTCTCAGAAGTTCACTGCACTAATTATGAATTCCGTAGTTGTCCTTTCCTTATCTGCTTCTCTCATTGCGGTGAATGATGAGTCTGATAAGCCATCTGGAGTCTCTAATGGGAAATATTTCCTCGGACTCCTAAGTACAATCGGAGCTTCTGCTCTTTATTCTCTTTTGCTTTCCCTTATGCAGCTTTCATTCCAAAAGGTTTTGAAAAAGGAAACGTTTTCTGTGGTTTTGGAAATGCAAATTTATACCTCGCTCGTAGCCACATGTGTTTCTACTGTGGGTCTTTTTGCCAGCGGGGAATGGAAGACTTTAGAGGGAGAAATGGATGGTTTTGGCAAGGGGAAAGTCGCTTATGTGATGACGTTGGTGTGGACAGCCGTGTCTTGGCAAGTTTGTTCTGTTGGTGTGGTTGGATTGATTTTCACGGTGTCTTCTTTGTTCTCGAATGTTATCAGTACTTTTTCCTTGGCTCTTACTCCTATTGCTGCAGTGATTTTCTTCCACGACAAAATGAACGGTGTAAAGATAATCGCTTTGCTTCTAGCTCTTTGGGGTTTTGCATCTTACATCTATCAGAACTATCTCGACGATCTCAAGGTAAAGAAAACACAAAGTGAGGTCAGTAAGGCCACAAATGATTCAAACTGTTGATGATTTCTGGAGGATAACCTTGAAATAATGCACCAAACATCATTGTTTAGAACTGTCGATTATATTCAACTGTGAGTTTGTAGCGTATGCCTTTATCACAGTTAGGAGATTTTACAGAATTATTTTTTGTTGAATTGTGGTATATGATCAATGCCCATTAGTTTTAATGAAGCTAACCAACCATGTTCTATACGTGGATCTGGTTGTTGTTTGGTAATAAAGTCATTTTCTTGTGATCTACTTACTATTTCAATTCGTTCCGTTTTGATTGAAAATTCTGCACCTACCTGGGCTTTGTCCATAGAACATTTGTTTGGAAAGTATTGCAAATGGGAAAGTATACAACTCTTGCAGTTACAACTTCTAAAATGATGGTTGGACATGCTAGGGTCTATAGGCAACTGATTGGATTATGTTTGTTCTTGTTTTCTCTAGGAATGAGTAACAGTGATTGAGTTTGGGTACATTTTAGAGCAATATTAAGGGTTCATTTAGTGCAACTCTTTGCAAGCTGAGAGTTGATAATAAGAAAAGTATTCATTTCAGTTTTTTAATAATTGTGTGTTTTTTTTTTTCTTTTTTTTTCTTTTTTTAACTTATTAAAGCTAAACACCCTCCAAAAATAAATAAATAAATAAATAAATAAATAATAAAAAATTAGAAGTTGTAAGCACTCTTGTAAGTTGCAGCAAACAAGGCCTAAGTTGGCCCTAGTTAACTTGTTATGGAAACCAAGGGGTTGGCCTGGTCGAGGAAGCACTCCTTTACCAGGGCGTTATGCTAGGGTTTGAGTTTCACCGTTGTGCGATGCAACGTCCACTTCTCTTGTTCTCCCATTATTGATTGTAGAAAAACAAAAATTGATTTGTAATGAAACTTCGCTCAACTACAGAGATCTTATTACTATTTGGGGTTGCTAATGCATTTGATGTACTGAAATTTTACATTTGTCTTTTGATTTGTGTTTAGTTTAGTTGATGATATTTTTGTAGACTGTGTTTGGATTATGAATTTAGAAATGAAAAGAAAAATGGTAAAATAATTTAGATTATATTTTATTTACATTTGTCTCGGCTTTTCATTTTTCCCCCCTCTAAATTTCCACCTAAATTTATTATCAAAGATAGTCTAAGGGTTTGTTTTGGATGTGGGTTGACTTTCTGATTTTTTTTGCTATTTTAACTTGGGGCTAAAAAGCTTTGTTTGAGATAGGCTTTATGGTTGTTTTGACTTTTGTAAAAGAAAAAATAAAATGTTTATAGTTTAAATGTGATGTTTTGTTTTATTAGGTTAAAAAACTTATTTTGTTTTTTTGTCGCTAAAATAACCAAAAAGTCAAAAAGTTTGACATGCCAAATGAAGGCTAAATGAATTAATTACTGTAATGGCATTGGAAAATTGTTCACTGTCTTTAAATGATACTGAGGTCTCGTTTGTCAGTTATACATTTTAGTTAAAAAGTTAAAAAGTCATTATAAATTATTATATCACTCTCTATTTTTCTGTACATATTGTTTTTAAAAAAAATTTAAAAATTATTAAAATAATCTATTTCTAAACGAGGACTCAAACCAACTTTTTGATTATCAAATACAAGTTTTTGTGGTAAGTAAAGGAGTAACCTCTTTAAATAAAGTAATTATTGGTCCAATTGGTTATATTTTCATTTTTTATTTTAATTTTAGGGTGTTTTGGAAAGATAGTTAAAAGTTATTTTTTGATTTTTTTTGACTTTTTTTATAAGAGATGGGAAGTGGGTTAAAAATTAGGAAATAACTTCTAACCCACTTTCCAAAATAGGCTAAAAAAAAAAAATATTTTCTGAAAATAACCCACATTAAGGAAACACTAAAAAGTTGTTTTTGAATAACTAAAATCTATTTTTGCAAAAAAAAAAAAAAAAGATGTGTTTTTTTTTCTTCTAAACTTCACATTGTTTTTTGTTTCAATATATAAAAGACAAAAATGAAAACATAACAAAAGTATTTGTGTTGGAAAATAATGGTTTTTGATAATTTTACTTTTAAATTAAAGTGAGACCTAACCGCCTGTTGAGATGAGTTTGAGTGACTTTGTATTCTCTTAAGGGTTTGTTTGGGATGTGAGTTGGCTTTTTGGTTATTTTAACCTGGAGCTAAAAAGCTACGTTTGATAAGGGCTTTTTTGACTTTTTGTAAGAAAAAGATGTTAATGATTATAGGTTGAATGTGATGTTTTGTCTTATTGGATTAAAGAGTCTATTTTGTCTTTTTGTGGTTAAAATAGTCCCAAACCCAACCTAACCCATCTTCCCAAACAGAGGCTAAGTGAGAAAAGTTGAAATACAGAAATATTGAGCTAAAACCATTAAGTTGTGAATGTGAATTGTCTCATAAAGTTGGTATCAATAGAAGTTGGGCTCGAGTCTAGGCTTGGACTTAAACTTCGACTTGGACTTAGTCTTAGTCTTAGTCTTAATCTTGGTTTGGATTGGCCTAGGCTTGTATATGTCTTGGGCATGAGCCAAATTGTACTATGCTGGGCTGGGTTTGTCGTGTACATATTTTTTAGATTGGGTTTGGATTGGGTTATAACCCAACACTAGTATCCATTTTGAGACCCATCTAGTTGGATTATTTAAATAGTATTATATATATATATATATATATAATGCAAGGGAGGTTTTCAATCTTTGTAACTTTCATCTTTTGATGATAGAGTTGATGATCATATTATGTATATAGGAGTTTTGCATCTTTGTAACTTTAGCCCTTATGGCTAGAGTTGATAGTCATTGATGCTAAGTTTTATAGTATCCTTCCTGGACTTAGATGGATAAGATAGAAATATTTTTGAAATGAAAAATTTGTGATTTTCTTTAAATAAGGTTAGAAAAGATTTTTTATACTAAAGAAAATTTTCTATCTTTTTTGTGCTAGCTTCTTCTTTAATTCTTGTTAGAGAGAGAGTGCTGTCATTGTCAAGTTCGCAGAAACTATTTAGAAGGTGCTTCTGCATTAGTTGGTTTCGACCGTCATATCTTGGGAGATAGACGCCGACTGTCACGACCCCAAACCGCCCCTAGTAGTTTGGTGCCGTGATGGCCAGTAATCCGTGATTACCGAAGGCCAACTTCCAAATTTCACACACAATCAGAGTATAGATATAAGGGCTCACAAGTGCGGAAGCAAAATTTAAAATACAAGTGGTCCATACGAGCTGTGCTTAAGTCAGATGAGATAGCAACCATTTACATATGGGTTATAACTTAATTACAAACAAAGCAGAATGCAAGTTACATTTTTCGTATTAGCAAAGGGCCCCACAAGCCGACATAAACAAATTGTACGAATTACAAGTCTAAAAACACAGTCTGCCAGGTTGCCGACATCTTCTTTTCCGACATAACAATCATACAAAAACATACATCTTTATCAAAAGGCTTCTCAGCCGACGTGTTCGAAGTACAAATATTACAAGTCGAGAAGCATGATTTTCAAGACTGCCGAATTAAATGCAGGTTAAGCCGACATAATCAAAACCCAAAACAAGCTTCAGAAATCACATCTAGGCGTCACCGCCTTCTTGTTCATCACCTACATATATATAGAGAGGGTGAGCTTGGATACTCAGTGAATGGTATAAATAATAAATTATTTAAATAGCATTATATAGGTTTTCAATCTTTGTAACTTTCATCTTTTGATGATAGAGTTGATGATCATATTATGCATATAGGAGTTTTGCATCTTTGTAACTTTAGCCCTTATGGCTAGAGTTGATAGTCATTGATGCTAAGTTTTATAGTATCCTTCCTGGACTTAGATGGATAAGATAGAAATATTTTGAAATGAAAAATTTGTGATTTTCTTTAAATAAGGTTAGAAAAGATTTTTTATACTAAAGAAAATTTTCTATCTTTTTTGTGCTAGCTTCTTCTTTAATTCTTGTTAGAGAGAGAGTGCTGTCATTGTCAAGTTCGCAGAAACTATTTAGAAGGTGCTTCTGCATTAGTTGGTTTCGACCGTCATATCTTGGGAGATAGACGCCGACTGTCACGACCCCAAACCGCCCCTAGTAGTTTGGTGCCGTGATGGCCAGTAATCCGTGATTACCGAAGGCCAACTTCCAAATTTCACACACAATCAGAGTATAGATATAAGGGCTCACAAGTGCGGAAGCAAAATTTAAAATACAAGTGGTCCATACGAGCTGTGCTTAAGTCAGATGAGATAGCAACCATTTACATATGGGTTATAACTTAATTACAAACAAAGCAGAATGCAAGTTACATTTTTCGTATTAGCAAAGGGCTCCTCAAGCCGACATAACCAAATTGTACGAATTACAGGTATAAGAACACAGTCTGCCAGGTTGCTGACATCTTCTTTGCCGACATGACAATCATACAAAAACATATGTCTTGATCAAAAGGCTTCTCAGCCGACGTGTTCGATGTACAAATATTATGAGTCGAGAAGCATGATTTTCAAGACTGCCGACATAACATGCAGGTTAAGCCGACATAATCAAAACCCAAAACAAGCTCCAAAAATTACACCTAGGCGTCACCGCCTTCTTGTTCATCACCTACATATATATAGAGAGAGGGTGAGCTTGGATACTCAGTGAATGGTATAAATAATAAAGGGGTTTGCATGAATAATAGCCGAGGTCCTTTCAAAACATTACAAGACAAAACTCTATATATATAACAAGGAATGGACCTTGTCCATCTAACAGATCTTCAAAGTTTCAAGGGATACTTACTAGCATCACATATTACAAATAATAGCATTTCGGCAAACATATCCACGCAATAACCGTCCGTGGCAAAACAAGACAAAGCTAGATAGGCATCTCAAGCAAGGGTGCTATGAAAGTTTAGAGTCCTCTAGCACAAGGGACTTTCAAGACAAGATGTGCTGCGAAAGTTTAGAGTCCTCCAGCACGAGGGACCTATGTTACAAAGGCCCGTAGCCCTTTAACACTAGAGTACAAATCAAGGGTGCTGCGAAAGTTTAGAGTCCTCCAGCACAAGGGACTTTCAAAACAAGATGTGCTACGAAAGTTTAGAGTCCTCCAGCACAAGGGACTTTCAAAACAAGATGTGCTGCGAAAGTTTAGAGTCCTCCAGCACAAGGGACTTTCAAACAAGGTCATCAAGATAAACTCATACTTGATATACAAAATAGGGACAATTATTCATGCTTTACAAACACTTTCAAAACAAGACAAAGCAAGGTTTTTATCAAAACGTATAGCATAGCTTTATTAACAATACCACTCACCTTGTTCTTCAAACGTCGGGGTCAGGGCAAGTCCAAGTCCTGACAACACATGGCAAAGTCCATTGAATGCACTACTCAAAATAAATCTAGCACACATGCAAATGACCTCGACATTCTTTAAAAACTAGGTCAATCAAGTTGCAACACAGTTTCTTATCCTTGGAAAAACACGCTGCAACTACCAAGTTTAGGCCGAGGTCCCACACCTCCTTGCCGAGGTGTAGCCTCGACGGCCACATTCAAAAGTAAAGTCGGGAAAAGTCTGGGTTCCCCTCTTGATAAACATGAAGAACATGAGCATGAAGAACTTGAAGACATGGGCATGAGGAAGATGAATGTAAAGATCAAAACTTGTTATACAAAAGCTGAGATTTCATGCTATAACTACAAAAACGTGGATCTGGGTACCCACACTCAATGATCTTATCAAAACAAACACAAATGCATGAGCTTCGATGCAAACTTTCGGATCAAACGAGGCTTTTTCTTCAAAAACACATGAAAATCGTTTTCTCTTTCTAAAACCAACTTTAAATCGATGAATGGTGTGCAAAACAGGTTTGATCGTGCAATGCAGCTAGATGCTGAAGAAGAACAACAAGAATAGGTTAAGATTCTAACCTCAAAACTCGAATCTAACGGCTCAAGCTCTAACGATCACGCTTGGAAGTCACCTTCTCAAGCTCAAACTTCTCCTCCTTCTAACTAGAGCTTCTCTCTCTAAAAAGGCAAGATTGATACCAAAAAGAAATGCCTCACACGACAAACACTGACTTAATCCCTCTGTCGGGACACGTGGCATCGGCTGATTCGCTCAACTCAAAAAGGTGACTGACTTAACAAGACAAGACCAAGACAAAGCGTACTCAGCAAGCTAGGCGGCACGAACACACCGGCAAGTAACGACATCGGCTAACAACAAGACTCCGGCAAACAAGGGGCAAGGACAATGGCTTGGAAGGACAACACTTGACTAAACTGTGCCACACCCTGGCCTAGGTGTGCCACACCTAGGTCTAGGTCATACCATTCCAGGAACAAAATCACTCATGCAAGGATCAAGGATCTAGAACGCCTAGATATTAACATTTCGGCCCAGATGATGCACATCTCGGCCTAGGCAACGCGAACCTCGGCGTAGATGGTGGCATCTCGGCCAATATGCCAGGGCGAAGATGGAGGTCAACCAACGGGGTTCTAAGATAGTTCTAAGTGACAAAGGTTTCAAAGGTGCCTAGGCTTAAGATGACCTCGGCAACACACCAGACAAGAACAAAGCGTGCAAGCAATTATTCAAGCAAAACAAGACAAGATTTGCAAGTGCACATATTAACACAAGATCATCCACAAATGTATGCAAGTATGACTAGGTCAAAATGAGGGTTGTTACAGCGACGTACCTCTAGCACCCATCGGGAGGCGCTGAATATGTTGTAAGGAAATTATGGTATCGCATAGGTTTCGGTTTACATCTCTTATCTTTTTTTCTTCAAACTCTTAGATTTGAACTATTTCTTACATATTATTTTATATGTTCATGGAAAAACCATATTGTAATATGTTTCATGATGTAATCTAATTTATTTATGTATTTTTAGTTATGTAGTTTATTCTATATTTCATTCTTTAATAAATAAATAAATAAATAATTTTGTTTTGTCATTTCTATTTATATTATTTTATATATTTTTCTTATATTATTATGGGAAAATACCAACAATCTTAAAACAAATTCATATAAATAGGTTTTGATAAAACAATTTAGTTTTATTACAGTTTTATTCTAGTGACTTTTGGAATTAAAATTAATTTAATTGCCTATATTTATTGGATTATTTTAAACTGTTCATTTCTAGTAATTTATTCATACAATTTATTTTATGTTAATTAGTTGTTATTGCATGAATAATTTGGTTGATAGTGCATAAGTTACTAAGAACTGATAAGATAAAATAAAAATTTTATTTCTTAAGATTCTTACTAATTTATTTGATTTGTTTGTTATTTGTTTTCTATTGCAATTAACCTTCTCTACAGATTTACCTAAATGCAAAAGGAGGATATATAATACGAATAAACAAACAAATTGGAATTAGTAAAATGAACTACTAATTTTTTATTTGAACAAGATTGCCTTTGTGTGAAACAAGACATATATTGGACCTTCGAATTTTGGGACATATTTGTGAATTTAGTTATTCACTATATAGTTCAGTTTTATTTTAGATTTATTTCGTTTGTTGTTTTGAAAGTTTGTTAACCATTTTGATTTAATTCGATTAATTCAATTTTGGAAAAAACAAAGTGTTGGATTTCATGTTTTGAGAATGTTAGGAGATTCGTCTAATCGAGACGTTTTCGACAGTATAAAATATCTCCAAATAGGTTTGTTTTAGGAGAAAATCTAGTAAAACAATTTCAATTTTTCACGTAAAATAGTCTTATTACTGTGCTTGCTTATGATGATGTTGCACTATCGCATGGTAGTACAACTTGGCATTGTAATGGCATTAATCTTATTCATTCTATGTTTTTTTTGTGTCAATTGTGAGTTCTTTCATGTCTTGATTTGTAATCAAGAAAATTGTTGCAATTTTTTTTTTCTATTCTTGGAATGATAAGTGAGAGTTTAACTCTATTGTTATATATATTTGCTCATAGTTGCATGGTTTGATTGCTAACATTATGACCATAATATTCCTATATATATAATTGATTATTATCATGCATAACTTATGACATTCTTGTAACTGCAATGCATCTATAGCCTTTGAATTATACATTACAAGTTATAACTAAAATTACTTGTGTAATATTCACTTTGTTGGTTCATTAACTCATTTTGTATCTAAGTGTGTATATAAACATTGAATATGGAGATTTAGCGGCAATGAAGATAGAGTTTTGTAATGTGTTTTATACAAAGATAAGCATTACAAGTGGAGAAGCATGTTCTTGGCTAAACAGATGATTTCAGATGCAACCATGAACTTCGTTTTTGCAAATTTAGATAATTTGTAATTGTAACAGTTGCATTGTAATTTGTAGTAGTTTTAATTTGTAATTTGTAATAGTTTCACCATAGTGAAAGGAAAGGGGGAAGGAAAGATGTTTATAAACCTTCGAGTTTGGAAAAAATCTTTGGGATTAATTTTATTATTTCCAAAGTGGTTTGGTTTTCTGTAATAGAAACCAAACTGTTTAGCCTTAGCTGAAGAGTATTTTTGAGTTATGTTCAGAAATGATAGTTAAGATTGATTTGGTTTCAAACATTTGTGGTTAGAGGAAGTCCTTGGGTTTAATTTTTTTTATTCCCAAAGCGGTAGGAAACCAAGTTTTGAGAAAATCTTTAGTTATAATCTGATTATTTTCGAAGTATTTTGTTTTGGAAGAAGAAACCAAATTTTAGCATTAGCTAAAATATTTTTGATTTTTATTTAGAAATAATGGCCCAGTTTTAGGAGTATCGGTTAACTTTTATGAATGGTGTAATTCTGATCACAGTTTTTAATTACTTGTAAGTTTTGTAAACTTGATTTGTTTTGACTTAGTTTATCCCCTGAAAAACTTAATTTTAAATTTGTTTCCCATGGACTAGGAGTCATTATGCGCTTGAAAGTTTTGTTTAAGGTTAACTGGGTCTTAAGTGGGATTGGTGTGGCCTCTCCAATCTTCCTGGAAACTTTCTTGGCCATGTTCGATTTTAGGGTAAGTGGTGAGATCAATTTTGAATTAAATTTCAGACTTTGAATTTTTTGGTGTTAAGTTTAGTTTTTGGAAAAATAGAATAGTGAAATTCTGTTGTGATTTTTCAGAAATGACTTCAAGCGGTGACAACAGAAAATATTGTTCCATCTGACAACCTTAAGCCTTGCGAGGTTCTTAAAGAAAGATTTAGAAAGATTAAGTATGATTAAAGGAATCATAAGATTGCATGCTAATATATTTGAATTAATTAGAGGCAATTAGATTGTTATCCTTGTGTCAATTATAGCATGTATGATTGCTGTGTAACTTTGCTTAGGAGCAAAGATGAGATAACCCGTTAGGTAAATATAGTTTTTTGAATTTTTATAATTCTGAATATATTCTTGAATTGGTGACTTCTAGTGAGTATAAGATCACTGATTACAGAGATAGAAAACTGGCGGTTCCTAGGAGGTGTTAGACCACTAGCTACACAGTTATGAGATTGTGGTTCTTAGTAGTGAACAGATTACTGATTATATACCAAAACATGATGATTCCTAGTAATGAAAGAGTCTACTGATCTTATGTCAAGGCGTTGTGATTCCTAGTAGTGGAGTGACTACTGATCACATGTCAAGATATTGTGATTTCTAGTAGTAAAAAGTCTATTGATTACATGCTGAGAAATTAGTGATTCCTAGTTATAAGAGTACTGGCCATGTTATGAAGTTCTGAATAGTAGAACATTGAACACGGGATTTGTGTTTCCTAATAATAAGACTATCGACTTCAAAGTAACTTGTTGGACCAAACTTGTTTGGCGCCTTGAATTTGGAAATGACCTAATTTGGTTGATGACAGTTTGAGAATGTGTTTTCTGTGATATGATTTTGAGATTTTCATAATCATTGTGACACAAGAAATTGTTTAAAGACCCTATATGAATTTTCGGAGAGGCCGGGAGCCTTCGTATAAATTCTACAAATGTGGGGGGTGTCATGCAAAAGGTGGCAAATGGGGGGGGGTTGTCATGCAAAAGGTGACAATACCTAAACCTAAGCGGGTAGGATAGACCTAAAAATCAGTTGACTTTGTGTTCAACGGTTATGCATAATAAAATAATGCATATTGATTTTCTTGTGGACGAATTTGATATTCAGATTTACATTAAGAATATAATCATGGAATTGAGGAATCGATTTTCATGAGGAAAGAGATAAGCCTAGAAGATGTTAATAAACTAGGACTTTAAAGTTCTTCTATCTAATCTTCTTAAACCTATATGGTGGCTAATGAGGCTAAAAGCTTCTTTTAAGTTGTGATTTCTCTAGAAAGTAGTTCTTAAATTAACTTGATCTTGGAGAGGTAATAATCCCTGGGATGCAAGTGAATGAAAGCCGATGAGACAAGCTTGTTATCAAAGGATACCGGTGAAGAGAATGTCTGGATTACTTTGGTACGCGATTACCAGTTATGGTGAGTGTAATCTCAATTGTATGAAGTCCAGAGATACATCAAGATGGATGTTCAGATAGCTTTCCTATATGAAGATTTAGTTGAATAAATCTTTATGGAACAAGGACGAGGAAAGACTGTAAGCTTGAGAATCATTTTATGATCACCAAAACAATGACATGAGAAATTTGATTACACTATGTTGTCAAGTGGGTATTGACAAATGTGTTTATGTCAAAGATATTGGCAAGAATATATGTCGTGTTGTGTCTATGTGTAGGTGACATGCTCATTGTTGGTAGTTGTGAGAATATATTCAATACTACCAAGTAGATGTTGTATTCTAAGTTTAATATGAAAGATACGGGCCTTGTAAATGTGATTCTGGGCATTAAGATTACCAGAACATCTAGTAGTGTTGTACTTTCTCAGTCTCGTTATGTTGATAAGATAGTTGAGAAATTTAATTAGTAAATCAGATACAAGTTTGTCGAGGACACTGGTAGACTTGAGTCTACATTTGGCTGAGAATAATGGTGAAAGTGTATTTCAACTAGAATATTCTTGGTCCATTGGAAGTTTAAAGTATCTAATAAGTTGTACAAGGCCAAGTATAGCCGACTCAGTTAGCAGGCTTAATAGATACACGAATAATCCTAATACTACTCATTGGAAGGGCATTATGCGAGTGTTGGATTATTTACACTACACTCGGGATTATGGGTTGCATAACACTTGATATCCAGTTGTACTAGAAGGGTACAAAGGCAACAACTGGATATCTGATACAAAGACTACAAATCCATTAGTGGATATGTTTTCTCTAATTGGAGCTGTAATCGTGTCTTGGAGATCTTCCAAGCAGATGTGTATCACAAGAAAAATGATGGAATTAGAATTTAAAACGACTCTGGTTTAAGACCCGACCCGTTTGATATTCTAGATTCAGGTTTCATGGTTTTGTGTTACTATTCTTGTCTTATTCCTCTTTTTTCTCCTTGAGTTTAGCTATTGGGATGTGTTGGTTGTGTTTGGAATAGGTTGGTACCTCATTTTTCAAAAACCTCGTTGCCCAGATTTATGCTTCTACGCTTGAGCACCACTTCTTATGCTCAAGCGGTCTTTGTGAACTCTCAGTACTTTTGTATGTCTGCAAAACTACTAGGACTTGTTATTTTTCGCTTGAGCAAAGCTACTTAAGCTTTAGTGGTATTGCGCTCAAGTGGCTCTTGTTGCGCTGTTGACCTTCTGTCTGTAAAACTACTGGGAGTGTGTATTCTACGTTCGAGCGTCACTTCCTGCGCTCAAGCGGTGACTCCTTTTTCATTGTGTCTTGATGCTCGAGCATCATTTCGTACGCTCAAGTGGTAATTTTTTTTGTGTCTGGATACTGGACGCTCGAGCGTCACTTCTCATGCTCAAGTGGATTACGCGTATATCAATCCGTAAAAATCACTTTTTACATCACTTTTTCATATCCCTCTCTCTAAACTTTCTAAAAATCCTAAGTTGAGACTTCTCTCTCTAAAACTCACAATCTCACTACAAATACACCTAGATCTATTGATTTCTCCACCCTACTCCTTTTGTTAAAAGGGTAGAGCTCACCTAGAGCATCGTTCTCATCCGAATAGAGTTGGGTTTCGGCTTTATCCGAGTTTCACCCCTGCTTATCTCGTCTTCTAGCTTTGAGGTAGGGATCTTCTACACTCTTTTATGATTTTTGACTTAGCTATTTGTTTTTGTAAAACAATCTTGTGATTTGGAGAATTTTGAACAAACCTAGGGTTTTGGTTTAAAATCAAAAGAGGGGTTTTCAAATGTATGTATTGGAAATGGTTGTGGGATTGGAAATAAGGTTGAGTTGTGATAGAATTGTTGATTTGACACTTAGGACGGATTGTGGAAGAAAAAAAGGAGTCTTTTTGTGATCAAACCATTGATTTTGATACTTAGAATGGGTTTTGGAAGCAAAAGCAAAATGGGTTTTACTCTAAATGGCTCAAATATTTATTTTGTTTAAATAAGTGGAATAGATGTTGGAAATATGAAATTGGATGGATATTGATATGGATGGTGGAGTTGGATATGTATTATCGCTCGCATCTTGAATTTTGAAAAGTTTATCTATATTGGAGATTTTATATCTATTTAGAAATATCTATTTTGGGCTATCGGTGAAGGATAACTATGATTGTTGTAGAAATTGCATGAGGATTAGGTGAATTAAAACTAATTTCTCATCCATGTGCACTGAACATTGTTGCTCATTTAATACATTGCAAATGTATATGATTTTGAGAAAAAAAGGGTGAACGTGGAAAAGAGGTGTGTATCACCAAATTAAGTTAGCCTGTGTGTCCAAGGTGAAAGTCCCAAAAAACGCGTGTATACATGGGTACCGATTTCCGCGGACGAAATATCTATAAAATGACAATAGTAGCACTTGTATAGGCTACGTTTACATGGGTGTTGTTTGATGGTTTTTCGCAGACGAAATATCCGTGAAAGGTTGTACCGGTTTGAGATTTTTCCCTTATTGTTTTCTATTGTAAGGAACATGATTTGAGAATTGTGATATAAATTGAGTATGGCATGATCATTGGGAAAGAAATGTAAAACATTGTGACATGGGCATTGCATATACATTTCACGCTTATATCTTTGTTAAGATTCATATATCATGTTGGATTATTTTTACTCGACTTTAGCTCATCCTATATGGGAAAACTATTTTCAGGTGTTGGTGAGATACCTCCGCTAAGGCAGTAGCTTGGGAGAATTGGAGCAAGAGCTTTATTTTGTTTATTTGTTATTATTATTTTGTACAAGCCTAGGGTTTTATCTGTATTAGATTTAAATCCATTTTTATGTAACCAAGTATAGTCTTGGAAAGTTGTAGCCTTCAGGGCATTTCAATTATCTGTTTAACTTCTATTTCATATCTTTGTTGTTGACACAAGCTATAGATTAGGGTTAGGACTTATGAATGTATATTCGCATGTGTCACCCTTTTGTACGACTGAGTCTTATGTAATGGTAGGACATTATACTCTAATTCATATTGTTATTTACTTATCGTCGTGGATGGTTTATTATAATTATTTCGGAGCGTTACAACTTGGTATCAAGGCGTACTGAGTTTGGTACTTTGGGTACGTGGGAAGTAGTCATTACCATAATGGGCTTGTCTCACTTGATAGAGACATTAGTATGTATGGTATGCTATGTGATAACATGCTTATGTGGTTATATGGGTATGATATTTAGTTCCTAAGATATTGATTGGATCTACAGGTTGCTAGAAGTCATATTAGAAGAGCACTTAATCACTGCTGTTTCTAATTGGAACTTTGACAATGTCGCGGGACGATCATTATCTAAGAAGGAAATCCGTATGTGTTTATGTGACTATGTGCTTATGTGGAGTGAATTACTGTTGTCCACCGCATTATAACGTGAGCAAGTTAGCTTCAGCACATTTGTAAATGTGCTAATCTTTTTTGTTACCTTTATTAGGATGTCAGAATGTTGTCGTGGTGGTAGGCGTGGTAGGCCTAGACAGCAAGAGGTGCCAATACTGGATGATATTTCGGCACAAAAGGAGGGAGTTGGTCAGGCCAATGTGGTTCCCTTATTGTTTTCTATTGTAAGGAACATGATTTGAGAATTGTGATATAAATTGAGTATGGCATGATCATTGGGAAAGAAATGTAAAACATTGTGACATGGGCATTGCATATACATTTCACGCTTATATCTTTGTTAAGATTCATATATCATGTTGGATTATTTTTACTCGACTTTAGCTCATCCTATATGGGAAAACTATTTTCAGGTGTTGGTGAGATACCTCCGCTAAGGCAGTAGCTTGGGAGAATTGGAGCAAGAGCTTTATTTTGTTTATTTGTTATTATTATTTTGTACAAGCCTAGGATTTTATTTGTATTAGATTTAAATCCATTTTGATATAACCAAGTATAGTCTTGGAAAGTTGTAGCCTTCAGGGCATTTCAATTATCTGTTTAACTTCTATTTCATATCTTTGTTGTTGACACAAGCTATAGATTAGGATTAGGACTTATGAATGTATATTCGCATGTGTCACCCTTTTGTACGACTGAGTCTTATGTAATGGTAGGACATTATACTCTAATTCATATTGTTATTTACTTATCGTCGTGGATGGTTTATTATAATTATTTCGGAACGTTACAACTTGGTATCATGGCGTACCGAGTTTGGTACTTTGGGTACGTGGGAAGTAGTCATTACCATAATGGGCTTGTCTCACTTGATAGAGACATTAGTATGTATGGTATGCTATGTGATAACATGCTTATGTGGTTATATGGGTATGATATTTAGTTCCTAAGATATTGATTGGATCTACAGGTTGCTAGAAGTCATATTAGAAGAGCACTTAATCACTGCTGTTTCTAATTGGAACTTTGACAATGTCGCGGGACGATCATTATCTAAGAAGGAAATCCGTATGTGTTTATGTGACTATGTGCTTATGTGGAGTGAATTACTGTTGTCCACCGCATTATAACGTGAGCAAGTTAGCTTCAGCACATTTGTAAATGTGCTAATCTTTTTTGTTACCTTTATTAGGATGTCAGAATGTTGTCGTGGTGGTAGGCGTGGTAGGCCTAGACAGCAAGAGGTGCCAATACTGGATGATATTTCGGCACAAAAGGAGGGAGTTGGTCAGGCCAATGTGGTCGAGTCGATGGTCAGCAGGCCATAGACGCCTTAGCCTGTGAAATGGCCAGAGCATTACGGGAATCCATGGACATTCTCAAGGCTGAGAATCAAGTCCAGGCCCAAGTAGCTTAGGCAGAGCCATCATTATTGAAGAGAGAGTTCTTCTGGTCCAACTTAGATGAGTTTTTAGGTGATCTTAAAGAGCCTTTGAAAGTAGATGAATGGCTTGAACAAATGGTGAAGACATTTGAAATGCTTGGCATCGAAGACGGTGGTTTGAGGGTAACCTTAGCATCCTTCCAGTTAAAGAGAGATGCTAGTCAATGGTGGAAGTATGCGCGTGGGCGCATTGGGGTTACTTGGGAGGCTTTCGTCGATGCCTTCCAGGACAAGTGTTTGCCTCCCACTATTAGGGAGAAGTTGAGGGACCAGTTTTCTAAGCTCAAGTAGTTAAGCACACGAGTGGCCGAGTTTGAGGCCGCATTCACTAGTTTGTCGAGGTTTGCACTGGAACTCGTGGCGACTGAGGAGTGCCGTTGTTTAGAGTTTGAGAAGAGGTTGAGGACCGAACTCATGTTCAAAATGGCTAGGTCAATGATTAGAGATTGTGGACGCCTTGTAGAGGCGACGACTCATCTTGAGACCATGATGCAGATAGAAGAAGCGCGGATGAGGGGCTCCAAGAGGAGTTAGGATGTTCAAGGGGACAGTAAGAGGCAGAGGAGTTCTACTTCATAACAGCCCCATGGAGCACAGTTGAGGTCCACTTTTTCAGTATCAAGTTCAGGTTCTAGGAGAGGTGGTCAAGGAGATTTCACCTACTTTATGTGTGGCCAGGTAGGCCATGAGTCTCCAGCTTGCCCGGAAAGGGAAGGAGGGCAACAGTCTGTTTCATCTGCGGCTCGCTCTCAGGGCTAGAGTCAAGGGAGAGGGCAACTGCTCACTTGTTATCAGTGTGGGTAGGCAAGACACTTGAAGAGGTTTTGCCCTCAGTTGGGTGGCACACCTAGTGCGTTTGGTTCGAGGCAGACATAGAGCCACTAGCCTGCACAGTCAATTCAGGCTTTGAGGGCCAATCAGGGAGCCTCTTCAACTCAGTCAGTGCATCAAGATTATGCTCCGAGGGGTGAGAAGGTTGAGCAGAGACCTACAGGGCGTGTGTATACTGTTACGTGCCAAACCTAATACCAACACCTTCAGTCGTGAGAGGTACTTTTTTGTTATGCAATTCTATTGCTAATGTGTTAATCGATATGGGTGCATCCCATTCATTTATCTTGTCTGCATTTGCATCGACTTTGGGTATAGAATTTGCTCGGTTAGCATCTCCTCTCAGTATAGAGTCACCTATTGGTGGTGAGATTATTTTGGAACAGAGGTGTCGGGATTATGACATAGAGGTTGCCAGTCCCCCACTTTTTTTTGGCATTTGTGTTGATTGATATGTCAAGTTTTATGCTATATTGGGTATGGTCTGGTTGTCATCATATCAGGCTATCATAGATTGCTACCGTCAGAGGGTTACTGTTTGTACGTTGAGCGGTGATTGTTTTTATTTCATAGGGGACAGAGCCGATAGAGTTTTATCACCGGTATATGACCCGCGTGGTTGAAGTAAGCTTAGTTTTCTCATTGCAAACTTTTTGGGTGGTGAGAGTGATGAAGTGCGAGTTGAGTTGCCAAGGGTAGTTTGTGAATACCCGGATGTTTTTCCTAAGGATCTCACTAGTTTACCACCTCATCATGAGATTGAGTTCTCTATCAACTTAGTGCTTGGCACGACACCGATTTCTATAGCACTGTATAGGTTTGCACTTGTTGAGTTGAGTGAGTTGAAGATTCAGCTCTAAGAATTATTAGATAAGGGTTTTATCTGCTCTAGGACTTCGCTTTGAAAAGCACCGAATCTCTTTGCTAAAAAGAAAGATAGCGCTTTACGATTGTGTATTGATTACCGAAAGTTAAGTCGGGTGGCTGTTAAGAACAAATACCTAATGCCTCGTATAGATGATTTATTTGATCAGTTGAAGGGGCCTTATTGCTTTTCTAAGATAGACTTGAGATCGAGTTATCACTAGTTTAAAGGAGGAAGATATCCAGAAAATGACATTTCGTGCGTGGTATGGTCATTATGAGTTCTTAGTGATGCCTTTTGAGCTAACCAACACACCTGCCATGTTTATGGATTTGATGAATCAATTTTTTGTGAGTTTTTAGACCGCTTTGTAGTCGTTTTTGTAGATGACATATTGATTTACTCACCCTCTAAGGAGAAACACGAGGAACACTTGTGGGTAGTACTTGAGCTGTTTAGAGCCCACAAACTATATGCTAAGTTTGGGAAGTATGGATTCTAGTTGAAAGAAGTAAAGTTTTTAGGCCATGTGGTATCCGGAGAATGGGTGACTGCAGATTCATCCAAGATAGAAGTAGTACAAGATTGGGAACAACCTAAGAATGCTTTTGAGAACCGTAGTTTCTTGGGGTTAGCCGGGTATTATCGTAGATTTGTGAAAGATTTCTCTAGATTAGCTTTATCATTGACTAGAATGACGAGGAAGTAAATTAAATTTGGGTGGAGAAAGACTTGTGAGAAGTCATTTCAAGAGCTTAAGGTTAGACTTACCACTACTACAATATTGATTATTCTGGAGAGGGGTTTGGGCTATACAGTGTATTGTGATGCTTCACAGGAAGGTTTGGGTTGTGTTTTGATGCAAGAGGGGAAGGTAGTAGCTTGGGAGGATTGGAGCAAGAGCTTTATTTTGTTTATTCGTTGTTATTATTTTGCACAAGCCTAGGACTTTATCTGTATTGGATTTAAATCTATTTTGATGTAACCAAGTATAGTCTTAGAAAGTTGTAGCCTTCAAGGCATTTCAATTATCTATTTAACTTCTATTTCATATCTTTGTTGTTGACACATGCTATAGATTCAGGGTTAGGACTTATGAATGTATATTTGTATGTGTCACCCTTTTGTATAACTGAGTCTTATGTAATGGTAGGACATTATACCCTAATTCATATTGTTATTTACTTATCGTCGTTGATGGTTTATTGCAATTATTTCGGTGCGTTACAGAATTTAGTATTAAAGTAGCTGAATGGCTTTGCCTTTTCTTGAAGATATTCCATGTTGATCAAATCTTGTGCTAGCGATTTTCAATACTTTGCGACAACCAATCAAGTATTGGCAGGGCACAGATAAAAGTCTAGACATTTTTCATCGAAGACATAGTTCGATACGACAACTACTCTTATGTGTTGTCACTGTAGACTATATATAGTTTAAGGACAATATTACGGACCCGTTAACCTAAGGACAAAATCGAGAGTTAGTAAGAAGCCATCATGAGCAATGGGGTTAAGGCACGAATGTTACCGGAATGGAAAACCTAACCTAGTTGATTGGAGATCCCAAAATCTAGGTTTAAAGGGATAACCTAATTGCGTGTAAGGGGTTAGTCACTAAAGAGGTAAATCCTCTTGTCCATTCCTTTATATAGTGATACCCTGTGGGGTGGAAGGTTAAGCTAATGCTTTTAATGACGTAAGTGCTGTGAATAGTCAACCGTGGTGTAACGAGATACCTTATGTAGGTCACTTATGTGAGTGCGAAGTAGGGCCACTTAGTCTTAGTCCTGAGCTTAGGCTTGGGCTTAGTCCTGGTTTGGACTAGCCTAGGCTTCTGTATATGCATGTGTTGAACTTAGTCTTGGGCATGGGTCAGATTGTGCTATGTTGGGCAGGGCTTGTTTTGTGCATATGTTTTAGACTGGGTTTGTACACACACACCAATTTCTATGCCAAAATAGCAAAAATGACTGCCCTCCATTAGAGTACCATTGCTATAATTTGAGCCAAATGCAACTATTTATTGCAGTAATTTGGCAATGACAATGCTATTATCCTATTTGCCATTAGAATGCTCTAAGAAATAAGAATTTAGCATTTTGAGATTAATTTTTAGCACAACTAACCATTATGATTTGACTATGGCTTACAACGTGAACTTATTTGTTAACAAATTTTCATTTTGCTTAAAAAATAAAATAAAAAAGAGAGTTAAAAACTCATATAGCAAACTAATTTTCAACTAAAAAGTTTACTTTAGACACTTTAAAAAGTTATCAAAAAAAGTCTCCTCCAAAAAGGTAGATTTGTGCCAAACAAACTAACATTTAAATTTTTTGTAAGATTAGTTTGAAGTCAATAAATTTACTTTTAGCTAATTATCCATGCTTGCAATCCATTGATTTCGTAGGTTCTATTTTTTTTTTGCCAAACATGCACTACAAAAAATTTGTTTTTTGCGACGAAAAAATGCTGTCGCAAATACTCAAAATGCCGTCTCATAAACTTTTTTATGACGACAACTGACCTTTAGCGATGGCAAGTGGGGGGTCGCAACAAAAGGTGTTGCTAAATGGTTTTAGCGACGGCACAATGCCATCGCCTATTTTTTTGCGACGGTAAAGTTGCCTTTTTGCGATGGAATTCTACTGTTGGCATTACTATGTAAAAATCTGAGATTTTTTGAGACGGCACTGTGTTGCCGTCACTAAAAGTGTTATTTGCGACGGCAAAAATGTCGTCGCGAAAGTGTTTTATTGTGACAGGTAACCTGTCATCGCTAAAAGATTATTTGAGACAGCACGACACACTGTCGCTAAAAGGTTATTTGCGATGACAAATAATACCATCGCGAAAAGTTTTTTTCAACTGTTGCCAATATCTTTTGCAACGGCATTACGTATGTCGTAAAAACAATTTGGTTCTAATGTTTTTTGAGACGGTGTGGTGCCGTCTCAAAAAAAAAAAAAAAAACTGCAATAAAATTATTAAAAATATAAAAATTACCTGTATTAAATGAAAAATAACTAAAAAAGAAACCGATAATTACATAATAATATAAAAATTCTAGTATAAAAATAACAATTCATCCATAATAAAAATATTCTTCCATTCATATCAGCAAAATTATCCCACTACATAATTGTACGGGGAGCAAATATTCTGCGGAGCCCGTACTCCTTTCGTCCAAGCTCCTTGTCTATCCGATCGACCTGCGAGCACAATGGCGGTGAGCTACCCAGCGGTGTGTGGCCGGAAAACCCCTCCGACGGTCAAGTTAGCACACACACTCAGGGAGAAAGAGAGAGAGGAAGAGAGAGATAAATCACAAAGAGTGTTTCTCACCAAATGATGTTCCATCCTCGGCATGGGGGCGCAGTCATGCTTATATACTTTCTGCGCTCAACTCTGCACCCATTAGTCTCTTTACACGTAGAGCTGCTCTCCCATCTGTCAGCATAAGTCCAGCGAACACCACCTAACCAAACCGCCAGACAACATTAGCGGGAACTCGGCAGCCCGGCGGCATCACCCCGGCCTCCTTTGACCGAGTTACTTAACGAGTCCAACAGTGCTAATCGCCGAGCTCCATCACAACCGAACTCGGTAGCATTCCAGCACGGTCGCGCTCCAGACAGGTTAGGCTAGTTTGTGAGAGACCTTTCTGCCGAGCTACATGCGCGAACAATAAGCCTGGGTTGACAGACGATCATCTCGGCCGAATGGGCCCTGGACCTCAACCGACCAATCCACTCTAGTTCAGCTAACGTTAGCTCGGCCCAAACACGCTTAGACCTCTTTTTAGCCCGGTCATTACCACGGCCCAAAGCCAGATTATGAAATCTCCCTCACAATTGCCCCTTAATTCTGTCCACATTTGCGTGACCAGAATTACATTACAAGGTCGGGCTAGACTTTTCGCTCGGTGGTTCACTTTGCTCGGTCGGTGAGCAAGGTTAGCTCGGCGACTTTCTTCTCGGTGAGCAAGATCAGCTCGGCAAGGAACTCCAAGGTTGGCAGGCGAGGTCCGCTTCGCGACTTGCTTCTTGGCGAGCAAGATCAGCACAGCAAGGAACTCCAAGGTCGGCGGGCAAGGTCCGCTCCGCGACTTGCTTCTTGGTGAGCCAGATCAGCTCGGCAAGGAACTCCATGGTCGACGAGCAAAGTCTGCTCCGCGACTTGCTTCTTGGCGAGCAAGATCAGCTCGGCAAGGAACTCCAAGGTTGGCGGGCAAGGTCCGCTCTACAACTTGCTTCTTGGCGAGCAAGATCAGCTCGGCAAGGAACTCCATGGTCGACGAGCAAGGTCCGCTCCGCGACTTGCTTCTTGGCGAGCAAGATCAACTCGGCAAGGAACTCCATGGTCGACGAGCAAGGTCCGCTTGGTGACTTGCTTCTTGGAGAGCAAGATCAGCTCAGCAAGGAACTCCATAGTCGACGACCAAGGTCCGCTCGGCGACTTGCTTCTTGGCGAGCAAGATCAGCTCAGCAAGGAACTCCAAGGTCGGCGAGCAAGGTCTGCTCGGCGACTTACTTCTTGGCGAGCAAGATCAGCTCGACAAGGAACTCCAAGGTCGGCGAGCAAGGTCCGCTCGGTGGCTTACTACTTGGTGAGCAAGATCAGCTCGGCAAAGAACTCCAAGGTCAGCGAGCAAAGTCCGCTCGATGACTTACCTCTTGGTGAGCAAGATCAGCTCGGCAAGGAACTCAAAGGTCGACGAGCAAGGTCAGCTCGGCGACTTTCTTCTTGGCGAGCAAGACCAGCTCGGCAAGGAACTCCAAGGTTGGCGAGCAAGGTCTGCTCGGCGACTTACCTCTTGGCAAGCAAGATCAGCTCGGCAAGGAACTCAGAGGTAGGCGAGCAAGGTCAGCTCGGTGACCTTCTTCTTGGCGAGCAAGACCAGCTCGACAAGGAACTCCAAGGTCGCAAGCAAGGTCCGCTCGGCGACTTGCGTCTTGGCGAGCAAGATCAGCTCGACAAGAAACTCCAAGGTCGGCGAGCAAGGTCCGCTCGGCGACTTACCTCTTGGCGAGCAAGATCAGCTCGGCAAGGAACTCCAAGGTCGGCGGGCAAGGTCCGCTCCGCGACTTGCTTCTTGGCAAGCAAGATCAACTTGGCAAGGAACTCCAAGGTCGGCGAGCAAGGTCTGCTCGGCGACTTACCTCTTGGAGAGCAAGATCAGCTCGGCAAGGAACTCAAAGGTTGGCGAGCAAGGTCAGCTCGGCGACTTTCTTCTTGGTGAGCAAAACCAGCTTGGCAAGGAACTCCAAGGTCGCGAGCAAGGTTCGCTCGGCGACTTACCTCTTGGCGAGCAAGATCAACTCGGTAAGAAACTAAAAGGTAGGCGAGCAAGGTCAGCTCGGCGACTTTCTTCTTGGCGAGCAAGATCAGCTCAGCAAGGAATCCTAAAGTTGATTAAAACCATCAACAAACCTCTTGCCAAGTAAAATCCATCCGGCAAGGAATTCCAAAGTTGATAAAATCATCAACAGACCTCTTGCCGAGTAAAACCTGTCTGGCAAGGAATTCCAAAGTTGATCAAAACCATCAACAGACCTCTTGTCGAGGAAAACACGTCCGGCAAGGAATTCCAAAGTTGATCAAAACCATCAACAAACCTCTTGCCGAGGAAAACCCGTCCGGCAAGGAATTTCAAAGTTGATCAAAACCATTAACAAACCTCTTGCTGAGGAAAACCCGTTCGGCTAGGAATTCCAAAATTGGTCAAAACCATCAACAAACCTCTTGTCGAGGAAAACACGTCCGGCAAGGAATTCCAAAGTTGATCAAAACCATCAACAAACCTCTTGCCGAGGAAAACCCGTCCGGCAAGGAATTTCAAAGTTGATCAAAACCATCAACAAACCTCTTGCCGAGGAAAACCCGTTCGGTAAGGAATTCCAAAGTTGATCAAAACCATCAACAAACCTCTTGCCGAACAAAATTTGCCTGGCAAGGAATTTAGATCTTTCCATCCAAATGATTGTCAGTTGCCCCTTGGACCGCACTAAATCCGCTTGACGAGGCAAAAATACAACAACTTTCAAGAAAATGGTTTACTTGTTTCATTGCGCCATTGGCAAAAAGGGTTACAAAAACAGAACTAAGAACAAAACTTTAGATTGGCAGAGTTCGATGTTCTAGAAATGGATCGGCCATTTACATTTCGCGAGTTTTATGCTCCTTTTCCTCGGCCTTCTTATAGATGTCTTTCAAAAACCGAACTCCCTATACCTCTTCCATGGCGGTTTGCATGGCCATCATCTTGTCCGACTGCGTGAACCTTTCACACTACTCTCTTATTCTCTACTACCGGACTTGTCGTCATGGTAGCTACGGCTGCATCATCTTCGACTCAGATGTGCTCATTGATGCGCTGCATTAGTTGGCCCATAGATGTCGGCTGGTTCATGGTAAACAAGTCCCGCAGCCTATGTCCGACGGGAGACCGCACTTATATTGGGTGATTTCCAGGTTGATTGGGCAATCTAAAATCTTATTGAAGGTTTCCCAGTATCTGGAGTTGTATGCCTTGAGTGTGTCGCTCGACTCCATTTTGACACTGAGAAAGTGGTCCACCTCCTTTGGCGTTTTAGTGTTGGTCTTGAAACGAGTCACAAAGGCTTTCGCCAACTGCTGCCACCTTTCGATGCTTCCCTCCGGCAGCCTCTCAAACCATTTTAAGCCCAGCTCGCCCAAACTCGACGGGAAAATAAGGCACATAAGAGCGTCATTGCGCCTATGTCCGGCCATGACCTGCCGGAAGTAGCTTACATGCATGTATGGATTAGTCTTTCTGTCGTAAAGCGTAAACTTAGGCTGGTAAGAGCTCGCGGGAGCGGTGTGGTTTCTATCTCAAGGAAGAAGGGGGTGGCGTTTAGCCTCGCCAAATCTGTGTCTAGAGGGACAGGCACGGCCGGGTGGGGTGGCGGCATTATGACCTCCTCACTGGTGTGACCCCTATAAGATAGCCGCTGGAGCGCCGGCACCTTTTCAGCCTCCCGTCGGCGAGCTCGCTCCTTCAGGACATCCCTCAAGTCCTCTGAACTGACGGAGTAAGAATATCCCGAAGTGGTCGCCGAATGTGAGGGATGGTAGGTGCTATCTTGCGTGCTAGACTTCTTTGCAAGCTTGTATAGGTCTTCACCCCTATAGCTTCTGGTGATAGAAAGGGAGGAAGTGCGCCCCTAGCTCTGGCTGCCTGAACGGCAGGGTTGGGTGCGCTCACTGTGGTCTCCCACTCCAACAATACCTTTCCCTTTGACCTGGCATTTGAGAGTTTCCATCTCTGCCGCCATTCTCTGGATGACAGTGTCTTGGTCCCTTAACTTGTGCTCCAAACGTCTAGCGTGTGATTCTTTTCGCCGCCGGTGTCTATCTGGGCTCCGTGAATGACCAAAACCTCTACCACGTTTATCTCGCGCATCTCTTGAATGTCCTCCTGGGGAAGTCTCCAGGTTCGCCATGTTCTGAACGGCAGAGAGTCCGTCTCTCTGTCTGGCTAATTCCAGGGTAACACCGTTAATGGCATACAATGGTATTTCGTCGTTGTTCGCCATTGAAAGCGATCGGATGAGCTTGGAAAACAAGGTTTTGTCAGTTGAACTCTTCCTACAGATGGCGCCAAATGTACGGGGAGCAAATATTTCACGGAGCCCGTACTCCTTTCGTTCAAGCTCCTTGTCTATCTGATCGACCTGCGAGCACAACGATGGTGAGCTACCCGGCGGTGTGTGGCCGAAAAACCCCTCCGACGGTCAAGTTAGCACACACCCTCAGGGAGAGAGAGAGGAAGAGAGAGATAAATTACAAATAGTGTTTTTCACCAAATGATGTTCCATTCTCGGCATGGGGGGCGCAGTCATGCTTATATACTTTCTGCGCTCAACTCTGCACCCATTGGTCTCTTTACACGTGGAGCTGCTCTCCCATCTGTCAGCACAAATCCAGCGAACACCACCTAACCAAACCGCCAAACAACATTAGCTGGAACTCAGGAGCCCGGCGGCATCATCCCGGCCTCTTTCAACCGAGCTACTTAACGAGTCCAACAGTGCCACTCGCCGAGCTCCATCACAACCAAGCTCGGTAGCATTCCAGTACGGCCGAGCTCCAGACAGGTTAGGCTGGTCCGTGAGAGACCTTTCTGCCGAGCTACATGCGTGAACAATAAGCCTGGGTTGACAGACGATCATCTCGGCCGAATGGGCCCTGGACCTCAACCGAGCAATCCACTCTAGTTCAGCCAACGTTAGCTCGGTCCAAGCACGCTCGAACCTCTTTTTAGCCCGGTCATTACCACGGCCCAAAGATAGATTATGAAAGCTCCCTCACAATAATGTTGCATAATGCATATACAATGTTTAAATACATAATGTTATTCATAATTCAAAATAACGTAAATCAAAAACAAAAGTTTTTGTCATGATTCTTCTATAGGTAACAAAAACAAAAGTTAGTCGCAATCTTCACATGCCTGTATTCCAGAAGAAGCAAACTGCTATTGGGGAAATATCTGAAAACAAAAAATAAAAATAATTAATGACAATATAATTATGTGTTAATATTTTAGTTACAAAAAAACATAAAAAATTAACTACTATATAATTACAAAGATAATTAAGTAAATAATTTTGACTAGACAGAAATTCGGCTCTAACTCCCAAACTGGAAACCTGATTGGAGTCCCGTCTTCTCCCACAAGTTTCTCGTGCCTAGGCGGTCGTGTGTGCCAAGTTTTGTACCAAACCGACGCCGTTTGGTGATTTTCAGGTGTCAACACCTCGAATTCAAATTTCATAAAGAACTAGCTTGCCTAGACCGAAATCAGGCTCTAACTCCCAAACTGGGAACCCGATTCAAGCCCCGTCTTCTCCTAAAAGTCTCTCGTGCCTAGGCGGTCGTGTGTGCCAAGTTTCGTGCTAATCCGACCATGTTTGGTGATTTTGGGGCGTCAACACCTCGAAATCAAGTTTGTTAAAGAACTAGTCTGCCTAGAGTGAAATCCGGCTCTAACTCCCAAACTGGGAACCCGATTGGAGTCCCGTCTTCTCCCACAAGTCTCTCGTGCCTAGGTGGTCGTGTGTGCCAAGTTTCATGCCAAACCGACGCCATTTGGTGATTTTGGGGTGTCAACACCTCGAATTCAAATTTCTTAAGGAACTAGTTTGCCTAGACCG
This sequence comes from Camellia sinensis, assembly GCF_004153795.1. Classification (NCBI taxonomy): domain Eukaryota; kingdom Viridiplantae; phylum Streptophyta; class Magnoliopsida; order Ericales; family Theaceae; genus Camellia; species Camellia sinensis. Next base: position 1,096,275 of record NW_021024525.1, on the reverse strand, counting down.
AAATTCGGCTCTAACTCCCAAATCGGGAACCCGATTCGAGCCCCGTCTTCTCTCACAAGTCTCTCATGCCTAGGCGATCGTGTGTGCTAAGTTTCGTGCTAATCCGATCTCGTTTGGTGATTTTGGGGCGTCAACACATCGAATTCAAGTTTTTTAAGGAACTAGTTTGCCTAGAGTGAAATTCGGCTCTAACTCCCAAACCGGGAACCCGATTGAAGTCCCGTCTTCTCCCACAAGTCTCTCGTGCCTAGGCAGTCGTGTGTGCCAAGTTTCATGCTAATCCGACCCCATTTGGTGATTTTGGGGTGTTAACACCTCAAATTCAAGTTTGTTAAGGAACTAGTTTGCCTAGAGTGAAATCCGGCTCTAACTCCCAAACCAGGAATCTGATTGGAGTCCCGTCTTCTCCCACAAGTCTCTTGTGCCTAGGCGGTCGTGTGTGCAAGTTTCGTGCCAATCCGACCCCGTTTGGTGATTTTGGGGCGTTAACACCTTGAATTCAAGTTTCTTAAGGAACTAGTTTGCCTAGACCGAAATCTGGCTCTAACTCCCAAACCGGGAACCTGATTGGATCCCACAAGTCTCTCGTGCCTAGGCGGTCGTTTGTGCCAAGTTTCATGCTAATCCGACCCCATTTGGTGATTTTGGGGCGTCAACACCTCGAATTCAAGTTTGTTAAGGAACTAGTTTGCCTAGAGTGAAATTCGGCTCTAACTCCCAAACCGGGAACCCGATTGGAGTCCCGTCTTTTCCCACAAGTCTCTTGTGCCTAGCTGTTTTGTGATTTTTGGGCGTCAACACCTCGAATTCAAATTTGTTAAGGAACTAGTTTGCCTAGACCGAAATCTGGCTCTAACTCTCAAATTGAGAACCCGATTCGAGCCCCGTCTTCTCCCATAAGTCCCTCGTGCCTAGACAGTCGTGTGTGCCAATTTTCGTGCTAATCCGACCCCGTTTGGTGATTTTGGGGCGTCAACATCTCGAATTCAAGTTTGTTAAGGAACTACTTTGCCTAGAGTGAAATCCGGCTCTAACTTCCAAACCGGGAACCCGATTGGATTCCCGTCTTTTCCCATAAGTCTCTCGTGCCTAGGCGGTCGTGTGCGTCAAGTTTCGTGCTAATCCGACGCCGTTTGGTGATTTTGGGATGTTAACACATCGAATTTAAGTTTCTTAAAGAACTAGTTTGCTTAGAGTGAAATTCGGCTCTAACTTCCAAACCAGGAATCGATTCGAGTCCCGTCTTCTCCCACAAGTCTCTCGTGCCAAGGCGGTCGTGTGTGCCAAGTTTCATGGTAATCCGACGCCGTTTGGTGATTTTAGGGCATTAACACCTTAAATTCTAAGTTTCTTAAGAAACTAGTTTGTTTCTTAAGAGTGAAATCCGGCCCTAACTCCCAAACCGGGAACCCGATTCGAGTCCCATCATAAATATAAATATAAATATAAATATAAATATAAGCAGCTAAGCTTACCTGTATATAATGGTGTAGCAATGGGGCCCACATTCTAATGCACAATATTTCAAGAAAACCTAGAACCAAAACAAAGCCAAACTCATCTATGTACCAGAATTATCAGACATTTCACCCCCCAAAAAATCTAGTATAATCATGATTTTCCAAGATCCCCCCTACATTTCCACAAGGATTTGTAGTTTATTTTAGTATCTTTGTAATCCACGGTCAAAGAGCCAAACTTTCAAGACTATACAAGTTCATCTCACATAAATGTTCACTATGTTCTTATAAATTATCACTATTCTCTTTTTTATGCCAAATACATATCTGTTTGGCCATCAATCACTGCTCAGCAAGAAATGAAAGAAGAAATGGGACTAGCCCGAACTTGTAGAGACAACCTGGGAGACATTCAATTAAGTACAACTAGGAAGATTAAAAAGAATTATCCAGTGTTGGTCTCCACTAAATGAAGGTGCTCAGAGGCTTAAGACAGGCCTAACCTTTGGCATTATTTGCACAGAGTGACTACTCTCATAAACTGCATTTTTTACACACTGTGATGCAATAATTTTGATCACTAATTAATACATTACTAAATCAAAGATGAACTAGGTTTGAACCTGGAGTTCCGCAACCATATATCTAGTGTTAAATTTCTCCATCTATGCATAACACATGACATTTTAACTACAGAGAGTTTGGATCGAGAATCTTAGAGATAAAAATAGGTGGTTATGTAATCTAACTACGATGAGAATGGACAGAAAATCTTTGAAAAAATTATATATAAAAAATCAAATAAAAAAAAAGAGTAGGAAGTTATGTACAACATCATGATCCTGTGATCTTACCACATCTCGGCTAGCCAAAGTTGCAATCATAGCAATGAACCCTGCAGAAGACAAGTTAGAAAAATGGAAACACTAATTAGAAATCAAAAACTAGAGATTAGGAACGAAATGAAAAATGGATCGTTCTAGTATATGGAATGAGAACTAGAATGGGAATAGGAAAGGGAACCGGTTATGGAATATTCTCTAAAATGTGGTACGATAAGGATACACTTGTACAGATTGCACTATAAGAATTTAAAATACTTCTAAAGTGATTTTCATTTTAACAAGTAGACATCTAATAAAATGTAGTGGTTTTTATTTTTTTTCCTCTTCAAATTAATCGTGTAGCAACATATTTCTATGAGCATTATAACTCATACTTGACCGCTATTGTCACGACCCGAACCCGCCCCCGTGGGTTAAGGACGTAACCGGCCAGTAATCATGAGATTACCTACGGCCTCAAACTGTTCTAAACGTATTCTAACAGAGTTAATGGGGGCCAAACGGAAGCAAAATTAAAAACTTTGTCCATAGAGCCGTGCTTATATGCACATCAAACAAACCATAACTCATATACGTTAATAACCCACGCCAAAAGCACAATACCAAAAAATTCTTTACAGACAGGATCATCCAAAACAAGCAACCCATGACAGACTATTTACAAATACATATAAAGTCCTTGCCAGCAAGACAAAATATAGTTACATAACAAAATGGCAAGGATAGGTCTCGTGCGTGAGACACAAGGCTGACTTTCTCA
>NW_021024525.1:1054599-1093185 GCF_004153795.1 Camellia sinensis | reverse complement strand
AAATCAATGGGATTGCAAGCAAGTGTATACATTAGCTTAAAAAGTAAATTATTGTACTCAAAACTAATCTGACAAAAATTTAAATGTAGTTGGTTTGGCACAAATCTACCCTTTGGAGGAGACTTTTTTGATGACTTTTTAAAGTGTCAAATATAATAATGAAATTTATGCTATATGTATTTACTCTTTATTTCATGTGTTTAAGCACAAATGAAAAATTTGTTAACAAATAAAGTTCACGTTGTAAGTCCCTAGTCAAATGGTCATAATGGTCAGTTGTGCTAAAAATTAATCTCAAAATGCTAATTGATTCTTATTTCTATAGTTAGCATTCTAATGGCAAATAGATAATAGCATTTGTCATTGCTATTTTGTATTATATTATCTTGCCAATAAATAGTTGCACTTTGGCTTCAAATTATAGCAATGGGTACTGCTTAAATGGAGGGCAGTCGATTATTTGCTATTTTTGGCATAGGGAAATTGGCAAGTGAACGGATGTTCTAGGCTGTACATAACTCCCTTGTCTTAAACATATGCACAAAACAAGCCCTGCCTACATAAGCACAGATACTGAAATTATCCCATTGCCCAAGAACTATGTTCAACACAGATGGACTATATACAGGAAAGCCTAGGCTAGGGTCCAAATCCTTAGGACTCTAAGCCCAAGGCCTAAGCTCATGACGTTCAAGACTAAGGGCCCTATGGATTCGCTGAAATACTTTACGCACGTCCAATAGTAGACCTACATAAAGGATATCTCGTATACCACCCGCGATTGACAATTTCCTCACGTACTTACAGTCTATTTTAGCAAGCATAGTACTTACTTCCAACCCAGCACAGGGTTCACTTATAAAGATATGGAAAGAAGGATTTTACCTCTTAGTGACTACCCCTTACTAATTGTAAATTAGGATTATCTCCTTTTAACCTTAGTGATTTTTGTGTGAGATCTTTCTCTAATTCAACAGTAGTTTTCCATTCCGATAGGTCGGTAGAATTGTCGCCTTAACTTCCCATTGCTCAATTCGATGGGGATCTTCTTATCGTGCTTAACTTATCTTCTGGATTTGTCCTTAAGGTTAACGGTCCGATAATATTGTCCTTTAAAACTTTATATATTAGTCGTACAAGTAGTTGACAACACATAAAGAAGTAGTTGTCGTATCGAACTATGTTCTTCGACTGAAAAGTGTGCTTAGACTTGTTGTATCTGCTGCCCCTGCCCAATACTTGATTGGTTTGGTCGCAAAGTATTTGCAAGAATTCGCTCAGCACAAGATTTGATCAAACATGAGATAAGCTTCAAGAAGGAAAAAGCCCACTTCAGCTACTTTAATATAAATATCTGTTCAACGCCACCGAAAATTAATTGTCACAATTATAAATCTCTCATCCTCAAACGACGATAAGGTAAATGAACATATGAATTTAGGTGTATAGATGATTGATCTACTTATCCCGACTCAGTGTGTACTGTATAGGGAAGACTTCTTTCATTGCTTTTGCTTAAATAGATTACTAAGAACTTGAGATGCGGTAGTGATATCACATACAATAGTGTGCTATCATTAAAAGGTGAGCGCATAAGATACCCTCCTCCGAGATCCAATGACATTTCGTTTAGCTTGGTAATCAGTGTGCGATACTGAGCTTACTATCAGTTGAATAGACCGGGTTTATGAAAGTCTAAAACCAAAGAAACAAATCTAGCACAATGGTTATATAACGATTTGAAAATGAACTCAATCTTTATTGTGGGAGTCTATTAGACCGCCTTTGTAGCGCTAACTGTGATCAGTACTGAAAACTACTCATAAGATTAAGAACTCACATCCTCTAAATTACAGAGAGCAAGAACACGTAGGAAATACAGCTCTTGAAGGATACGATACATGACGACTGACATAATAGATGCCGCTCACAAACTATATGCTAAGTTTGGGAAGTAGTGGTGACTTTCCTGGTTGAAAGAAGTTAAGGTTTTTCAGGCCACTGTGGTATCCGGAGGAATGGGTGACTGTAGATTCATCAAGATAGAAGTAGTACAAGATTGGAGAACAACCTAAGAATGGCTTTTGAGAACCGTAGTTTCTTGGGGTTAGCCGGGATTATCGTAGCATTTGCGAAAAGAATTTCTCCATTAGGATTAGCTTCCTTATCATTGCACTAGACTGACGAGGAAGTAAATTACAGATTTGGGTAGAGAAAGGACTTGTGAGAAAGTCATTTCAAGAGCTCTAAGGTTTAGATCCTACCACTACTACAAGTATTCCGATTATTCTGAGAGGCGGTTCCCAAGTTTTGGCTATACGGGTGTATTGTGATGCTTCACAAGAAGGTATTGGTTGTGTTTTTGACTTGCAAGAGGGGAAGGTTAGTAGCTTGCGGAGGCATTTGGTGAGCAATCGAGCTTTATTGTGGTTCTATGTTCCGTTATTACTTTTGCACAGCCTAGGATCTTATCTGTATTGGATTATAAACTCTTATTTGATATGTAACCAAGGTTATAGTTTTTCTTTAGAAAGTTGTAGCCTTCAAGGCATTATCAATTATCTATTTAACTCTCTATCTTCATATCTTTGTGTTGGACATCATGCTTATAGATTCAGGGTTAGCGACTTGATGAATTGTATATTTGTATGTGTCACCCTTTTGTATACATGGATATATGTTTCTAGTGATGTAATTGGTAGGACATTATACCCCTAATTCCATATTGTAGTTACCTTATCGTCTCAATGATTGTTTATGGATTTATATTGCAATTCTAATTTTCGTTGTTGTTTCGTTATCTCAGAATTTTAGTATTTAAAGTAGCTGATAATGGCTTTTGCCTTTTCTTGAAGATGACTTCCATTGATCAAATCTTGCTGCCCTAGCGATTTTCAATACTTTGCGACAACCAATCAAGTATTGGCCAGGCACAGATAAAAGTCTAAGACATTTTTCACGAAGACATTAGTTCGTTTACGACAACATACCTTATGTGTTGTCACTGTAGACTAATATAGTTTAAGGACATTATATTACGGACCCGTTAACCTAAGGACAAAAGTCGAGAGTTAGTAAAGAAGCCCATCTATGAGCAATGGGGTTTAAGGCACGAATGTTACCGGTAATGGATATAATATTTCCTAACCTAGCTCTGATTGAGATCCCAAAATCTAGGTTAAAGGGAATAACCTAATTTTACGTGTTAAGGGTTTAGGTCACTAAAGAGGTAAATCCTCTTGTCCATTCCTTTTATAGTTATAACCCTGTGGGGTGGAAATGTAAGCTAATGCTTTATTTAATGACGTAAGTTGCGTGAATTTAGTCTAACGTGTTGTAACGAGATACCTATTGTTAGGTCACTTATGTGAGTGCGAAGTAGCGAGACCACCTTAGTCTTAGTTCCTGAGTTTAGCTTGGGCTAGTCCTCGGTTTGGACTAGCCTAGGCTTCTGTAATATGCATGTGTTGAACTTTTAGTCTTGGCTGGTCTAGATGTGCTATGTGGGCAGGGCTTGTTATGGGTGCATTGTTTTTAAGACTGTAGGTTTGTACACACACACCAATTTCTTGCCAAAATGCAAAACATGACTACTGCCCTCCATTAGAGTACCATTGCTAATAATTTGAGCCGAACATGCAAACTATTTATTGCCTAGTAATTTGCCAATGACAATGCTATTATCCATAAATATTGCCCTATATTTGTTTTAGATTATGCTCTAAGAAATTTTAAGTAATATTAATATATATGTTCTCATTTTGAGATTATTTTTTAGCACAACTAACCATTATGAATTTGACTATGGCTTACAAACGTGAAACTATTTTTAACTAATTTTCATTTTGCCTTAAAAAAAAATAAATAAAAACAGAGAATTAAAAACTAATATAGCAACTAATTTCAACTAAAAAGTTTACTTTTATGACACTTTAAAAAGTCATCAAAAAAAGTCTCCTCCAAAAATTAGGTATAAGTATTTTTGTTGCTCCTTAAACATAAATCTTAACATTTAATAATTTTTGTAAGATTAGTTGAAGTCAAATTAAATTTACTTTTAACGCTAATTATCCATTGCTATGGCAATCCATTGATTTGTAGGTTCTATTTTTTTTTTTGCCAAACATGCACTACAAAAAAATTTGTTTTTTGCGGACGGAAAAAATGCATGTCGCACTTAATACTTTCATAATGCCTAATCTTTCATAACATTTTTATGACGACAACTGACCTTTAGCTGATGGCAAGTGCCGGTTCGCAACAAAAGGGTGTTGCTAAAAGGCTAGTTACCGACGGCACAAATGCCATCGCCTAATTTTTTTGCGACAGTATAAGTTTCCTTTTTGCGATGGAATTCTTACTTGGCATTACTATGTAAAAAATCTGAGATTTTTTGAGACACGGCACGTTGTTTGCCGTCACTAAAAGTGTTCATTTGTGACGGCAAAATGTCGTTTGCGAAAGGTTTTATGCGAACAGGTAACCTGTCATCGCTAAAAGATATTTTTGAGATCAGCACGACACCTGTCGCTAAAAGGTATTTGCCAGGATGACAAATATACCATCGCGAAAAGGGGTGTTTTGGTCAACTTGTTGCCAATATCTTTTGCGGGAAACATATTTTATTATCGGCATTACTTTAATGTCGTAAAAACAAATCTGGTTCTCATGTTTTTGGAGACGGTGTTTGACACTATACTATATATAAATTTGGTTTTCTCGTATCTCATATTAATATAAATTATATAATTATAAAAAAAAAAAACTGCCCAATAATAAAAATTTAATTTAAAAATATATTTTTTAAAATTATATATATTTATTTATTATTGTATATTTGATATAGGATTTTTTGGCCACCATTTCAGCTGTCGCCTTTGTTGTATTAGGTAGTTGTTTTAGCTATGGAAAATAAACTAACTCCTCGTTTTTATAGAAAAACGGAATTAGTCCCGCTCCTAGGGGACACCCTCATTTGCTTTATCTATATACTTGATAATAAAAGTACTCTCAATATTACTAAGTCTAATGCAATAGTGCTCAGTTAATGAATTGATAAAATGAGAATCCATTCTCACTTTAATAAAATCATAGTGACTATTCGTGTTCGTTAGATCAGGTTATTCATAATGACTCCCAGTTTTTCAAGCAGGTTAGTTACAATATTAGATCATAGTCCTAATATACTCGTTTTATTGCGCTCACAGTACATCCTCAATGGCTTATGGTTATTTGGATTATGGTGACGGGGAGCACAAATTAGTAGTCCTAGTAACTGCTTCCTATATGGCCTGCTATACTGCGCGCAGCACTGCTCTCATGCCCGTACTTTTACTCGCTTTCCTAGTCGTTGTTCTCTAAAGAGTCCTTTAGCTCCATGCATGCTTGTCTAGTTTGTTATTGGCATGCCGTGCCCTAGACTGTTTGGGTCTGTATTGGCTCGATCACTTGCCTGTCATGAAGTTGCACATCAAAGCAATGGCGGTGAGTCTATATAGTGCAAAAGTGTCTATGCTCGTTTCAAGCTTTGAGTCTCCCACCGCTAGGCATGCTTCATTTGTAACTGTGCATGATGTGGGCTCTGTGTAAACGCCCACTCATTTTTACCCAGATGTCTATGTGTGCAGTCAAGTTAGCACCAAACTATTCTACGAGATGTATGGAGAATGTTATCGCGCAATTTCGTTATCAGCACGTGGAATTGAGGATGAATAAGCCTTATGATTGCCACATGATTAATAGATAGAGTGTCTTCTCAAGCCCTCTCGATAATATGTGACTCGCTTCTCCATGCCTAAGATACCCTCTGGCCATGGGGTGTGAGCTCAGTCACTCCGATTCTTTAAGCATTGTTACTTTTTCTGGATCTTTGTTTGACCTGACGTTCTGCAGAACTTCTCGTTCTATGCGACTGGCCATTTCAAGTCTCCTCCTATACTATCTGTTGCCATGCCATTGACACGCCTTCTTAGATTGGCTCTGTTCTTCATTTTCTCTACCTCACGCTTTCATGGCATTTATACGGTGCTCTCTTGCATGGCCAAGTCACTTTGTACTATGGTTTCCTGAGATTGGTTTGGCACCCATTTCATTACCATGATTTTCAGATGCATGTTTCGGTGTATGTACCTAACCCAACTCTCTAACTCGAATATATAGCACACTCCATCTCGCTCGCATCAGTATATACGAAGACGCTTGATTTGAGCTGTTGGATGCTTAGTTAATGGGGCCCTCCACCGGAGCATGTGTTCTGATGACCCTTCTGTGTCCTTAGTTTTGATTGCATTTTGGGGCCCACTGTTCAGTGTGGGCCCCCGATGATGTGCATGGTCGTCCATATTCGGTTTTAAGTCCATTTGAGCATGTTTGTTTGCATGTGTAGCATACGATCATCGCAGCCTCTTTGACCTAGTAACTTAACTGAGTCCAAACATGGCCAATCGTCAGAGCTCCATCACAAACCCCGAGCTCAGACCTGAACGTCCCGGAAGGAAATTCCTGTTTTGTTTCATTTGGGGCTTACTAAGTTTGGACTCAATGGTCACGGTCCTGTAGCTAATCTCGCGGTAGGTGCAATGCAAAGACCGATGAATCATCAAAGAGTCCAAATCTGACAAATCGTTTTAAAAACTGATTTTTTTAGAAAGAGAAGTGGCCAAACATTGAAACTGTTTTGCCAGATACAAAGTCGCCACCTAAAGTATTTTATTTCTGGGGAATTTAGAAACCCTGACTCGTGCCTAAGGCACGTGTTTCGTCATCACCAAAGTTGCCTCGGCTCGGGAACTTGCGTTACATTGGGAAGCGTCACTTCGTAGCACCCCTTGCCTCACCCGACAAAGATCGGCTCCTTCGACTAACCATGATATCGAGTTTTGAAAACCATATGTGGCTCTTATTCCGGTTATTAGCCTTTAGAATTACTATGTTGATGACTGGATTGTTGTGGTGGATGCATTGGTACCAACGACAAACTTTCATGTTTGTTATTGAAAGATGGTTTTGATGGTGACCTTCTACTGGAAGTTAGGCTAAGCGTGCGCGTCGTAATGATCGAACGCACTCCCTAGGTGAGCGGCCTAGATGAACAAACAGTGATGTTATGACCCATCTCTCATAAGTTGGGGGCTTACAGAGAACTCTCAGACCTTGAGTGAACTTGTTGCTCCAATTTCAATAATTCCAATCCTTCACCCACAGGCATTCAGGAGTTATATCACATAAGCAAAAATAAGCCTCATGGTAAGCATGCTTATCATTGGGCAGTCACCTCACACGCATGCAAGGATGCTAAAGCATAAACACTCACCGACTACTCGAGCCAAAACAAGAAAACTACGTTAGTAATCAAAATGCAATGATCCAGTTTGATGTTAAGTATGTGGCTAATTGCAACAGATGCAACAATGCAACTAAGCATAGGCTCGGCTATTCTAAAATGGCATTATGAAATGCAAACAACTGATACACGTATTCAACTCGGAATTGAAATACCGCAATGCAGTTAGGTATGATGCACTGAGCCCGGTGCATGCAAGACAGAAATATTGGATGACAAACATGCCGAGGCATAAGTTATTGCTAATTGAAACGTGCCCTAAACTAAACCGATCATAAGTTGGTAAATAAAGGGAGAAAGACGTGGGGTTGGAAGGCATGCATCACACACACATCGCACACTTATTACAAACATTGCCTCCTCGGAGGGCTGAATGAATAGTACAGAATTAAACTAAGCTAATCTAAGCTAATTAAACATAAATTAGAGTATAACCACAAAACATTATAAAAGTTCAATTTTGAAACAGATTAACTAAGTTATAGACAGACGTAGAAGAGTAAACATCTCGGAGCATGCAAATTTAAACAAAAATGGACTGCACCAGCTCTGTTCTCCGATATGATAGGGGATGATGCATGCTCAAGTCGCCTTGTTGGGAAATCCATGCGATGCCCCGATTCTGCCTCTTGTTTGCAACTGGTCCCAGAAACCACTATACCAAAGGCTTCCAGAAGGGCTACTGACCAGTTTTTGCTGTTGCGTTTCCGGCCTTACTGCACAGGAGCGAGAAAGGGGCATGGCAAACAGTATTTCAACATATGTGTGCATTGACCACTCTCCCCATCATTGCACAAGCTTCCAGCGGAGTGTAGTCCTCGATTCTCGTGCCATCTAATCACAGCATCTCGATACATGATTGGCCGTTATGAGTCGGATTGCACTGACTCAATGGCCGACGGACATTGAATGCAACATATAAACAACTAAAACAAAACAACTCCATCAGGGAATGGTCATAGAGTGTTCAGTGACCGAGAATCGAGGCATTGTTTGATTCACTTGGAGTAGTGAAACTTGCCGCGGGGCCCTGTTGACCCCCGTGTTTGGGACTACAAAACCCCCGTAACTCCCACACCAACCATCCAACTACTAGTTTCTAGGCTCAAACAAAAACGTTAGTTAATGGCATGGCTATGTACTAGCTCAGGCACCTGAAACACAACTTCGCTTTGTAAACCGCTTAATCGTGCTCTCATTCCTTAGCAAATGTCACTGTGGACTAGAGATTTGATGTAAAACATGCATGTACGCGCCACGCGCGTTGACACCTCGCCAAATCATTAAGGCCCCAAGCTTAATAGTGAGCATACTTCACACAATGCCTATGAACTAATTCACATTTGGCCCCACAATTTTAGTCCCTCACTTTGACATCTCTGTTTGGCCCTTACTATGGAGACTTTAGTTGCATACACAATTGCACTAACATACGCGATGTAGTGAACCGAGAAACATATACGGTGTACTATTACGCTCGCTCACGAGAGCTAGGATGCCATATTTGAATCGCTCTCGAACATGGTGCAGAGCGGACATGGATTTTACATCTATTTGCGGCATACACAATGTCCCAAGGCATGGAGCTCTCGTAAAGCGCAGAGCACTAGAGAAGGTTAGTTATAGAGACCTCTAAGAACGCGCTCGCCACACCCAAATGCACGTGGGACCAAATTAACATGATATGCATTTGTGCAGAGAGACAAGAAATCAGCTCCGGCAAGGTATCACTCCAGCAAAACGAGACACATCAACAAACAGTGGCACAAATGCTAGGAGAGAGGGTCTCGCCCTATTCAACCTAGGCACAAAAAGCGAACTGTCAATACTCCCCAAAGCATTCTGCTTGTAAGCATTGAAATCATTGTGGCAGATACAATCACATATTTTCCATCTCTGAAATGACAGTGTTAAGATGGTCCGAGCCAGAAGAATTCGGATGCATGACACCTCACACGGAATGCTATGCAGGATAAAGCTTCACACCCCAAAATACCGGAAAACTAGTGAAGTGGGATTACCACAAGGTCGTATGAGGCATGCGAAAGGCAATACTTACAGAAATATTCCGGCCCCAAACCACGCCTCTCTAATAAGCGCGAAGGTTCTTTGCCCATCTTTTATTTGCAGGGGGGGCGTCTGAGACCAAAAACAAGCATCAGCTCGGCAATGTAGAGACAACAATCACTGGGACTAAAATGCATGCTGGCTACGGGCTTGAAAGCCTGTTGGTGAGATCATGCGCTACAGCGAATCCATTGCAACTCGCGGTTCTCATCAAGAAATGATGGGATGCACTTACATGCGATTCTCTAAAGCTACCCTCTCAAACAAATTATGTGAGAAAGAGTTAGAGAAAAACATGGAGAAAACATTCATCCGCCCATTAACAGTATAAGCTCGCGCTAACAATGATGGATTCTCACAATGATGTCAGGACAACGGTATGGAAACGCATTCTCCAACGACAGGAACTATATCGGCCTATCTTTTCGCGCTAGGCCGCTAGCCACAGAAACTATCCCACGCCTTAAAGGGATAAAGGAGAGCTCCCAAGGGTATTTGAAACCTACAACCATGCATAGAAAACATGCAGTCTGACCATTGACGAAGGGCACCGCATAAAACAGCCAGGCCTATACAGGCCAATTCCAAAAACATGCACAAAATTAGTTTAAGGCGCACTATGTGGCCCATAAAATAAGTGCCTTTTAGGTAAAATCGCAACAGAGCAGATCAAAAAACTTAATCGCAAGGATAGACCATACCTCGTAACGACTAGTTAAAGCGATGGTCGAGGATTTGCACTACGAGCAAAGCCAATAGGTTGAGGCCAATCAAGCGGAGGCCACTAAACTAGCAAAATTTCACGCTAGGTGTCGCTGACTTGCTTCTTGGAGAGCAATTGATCAGCTTATGACATGCCAAATAAAGCCCAAAAAACCCACTGAAAACTATTGGCTTTAGCAAGGAACTCCTATAGTCGCACGACAAGTCCGGTCAGGTACTTGCTTCTTGGCGAGCAAGATTAGCTCGGCAAGGAACTCCAAGGTTCGTGCGAGCAAGGTTCCGCTCGGGTGACTTACTTCTTGCGAGCAAGATCAGCTCGGCAATAGAACTCCAAGGTCGCTGGCAAAGTATCCGCTCGACGACTTACCTCTTGGCGGAGGCAGATCAGACTCGGCAAGGAACTCAATAGCTCGGCTGAGCCAAAAAGGTCAGCTCGGCGACTTCTTTCTGGCTGCAGCAAGACCAACTCGGCAATGCGAACTCAAGGTCGGGAGCAAGGTCCGCTCGCGCGATTCACTACCTCTTGGCCAAGCAAGATTCAGCTCGGAAGGCGAACTCAGGAGGTTAAGGCGACCAAGGCTCAAGCTCGGCGACCTTCTTCTTGGCAGCAAGACCAGCTCGGGCAAGGAACTCCAATGGTTCGCCCAAGCAAGGTCCGCTCATGGCGACTTGCGTCTTTGGCGAGCAAGGATATAGGCGGCAAGGAACTCCAAGGTCGCGAGCAAGGTCCGCTCGGCGACTTACCTCTTGGCGAGCAAGATCAGCTCGGCAAGGAACTCCAAGGTCGGCGGGCAAGGTCCGCTCCGCGACTTGCTTCTTGGGAAGCAAGATCAACTTGGCAAGGAACTCCAAGGTCGGCGAGCAAGGTCCACTCGGCGACTTACCTCTTGGAGAGCAAGATCAGCTCGGCAAGGAACTCAAAGGTTGGCGAGCAAGGTCAACTCGGCGACTTTCTTCTTGGCGAGCAAGACCAGCTTGGCAAGGAACTCCAAGGTCGCAAGCAAGGTTCGCTCGGCGACTTACCTCTTGGCGAGCAAGATCAACTCGGCAAGGAACTAAAAGGTAGGCGAGCAAGGTCAGCTCGGCGACTTTCTTCTTGGCGAGCAAGATCAGCTCGGCAAGGAATCCTAAAGTTGATTCAAACCATCAACAAACCTCTTGCCGAGTAAAATCCATCCGGCAAGGAATTCCAAAGTTGATAAAATCATCAATAGACCTCTTGCCGAGTAAAACCTGTCCGGCAAGGAATTCTAAAGTTGATCAAAACCATCAACAGACCTCTTACCGAGGAAAACACGTCCGGCAAGGAATTCCAAAGTTGATCAAAACCATCAACAAACCTCTTGCCGAGGAAAACCTGTCCGGCAAGGAATTTCAAAGTTGATCAAAACCATCAACAAACCTCTTGCCGAGGAAAACCCGTTCGGCAAGGAATTCCAAAGTTGATCAAAACCATCAACAAACCTCTTGCCAAACAAAATTCGCTCGGCAAGGAATTTAGATCTTTCCATCCAAATGATTGTTAATTGCCCCTTGGACCGCACTAAATCCGCTTAGCGAGGCAAAAATACAACAACTTTTAAGAAAATGGTCTACTTGTTTCATTGCGCCATTGGCAAAAAGGGTTACAAAAACAGAACTAAGAACAAAACTTTAGATTGGCAGAGTTCGATGTTCTGGAAATGGATCGGCCATTTACATTTCGCGAGTTTTATGCTCCTTTTCCTCGGCTTTCTTATAGATGTCTTCCAAAAATCGAACTCCCTATACCTCTTCCATGGCGGTTTGCATGGCCATCATCTTGTCCGACTACATGAACCTTTCACACTACTCTCTTATTCTCTACTACCGGACTTGTCATCACGGTAGCTACAGCTGCATCATCTTCGACTCAGATGTGCTCATTGATGCGCTGCATTAGTTGGCCCATAGATGTCGGCTGGTTCATGGTAAACAAGTCCCGCAGCCTATGTCCGACGGGAGACTGCGCTTATATTGGGTGATTGCCAGGTTGATCAGGAAATCTAAAATCTCATTGAAGGTTTCCCAGTATCTGGAGTTGTATGCCTTGAGTGTGTCGCTCGACTCCATTTTGACACTGAGAAAGTGGTCCACCACCTTTGGCGTTTTAGTGTTGGTCTTGAAACGAGTCACAAAGGCTTCCGTCAACTGCTGCCACCTTTCGATGCTTCCCTCCGGCAGCCTCTCAAACCATTTTAAGCCCAGCTCGCCCAAACTCGACGGGAAAATAAGGCACATAAGAGCGTCATTGCGCCTATGTCCGGCCATGACCTGCCGGAAATGGCTTACATGCATGTATGGATTAGTCTTTCTGTCGTAAAGCGTAAACTTAGGCTGGTAAAAGCCCGCGGGAGCGGTGTGGTTTCTATCTCAAGGGAGAAGGGGGTGGCGTTTAGCCTCGCCAAATCTGTGTCTAGAGGGACAGGCACGGCCGAGCGGGGTGGCGGCATTATGACCTCCTCCTGGTGTGACCCCTATAAGATAGCCGCTGGAGCGCCGGCACCCTTTCAGCCTCCCGTCGGCGAGCTCGCTCCTTCAGGACATCCCTCAAGTCCTCTGAACTGACGGAGTAAGAATATCCCGAAGTGGTCGCCGAACGTGAGGGATGGTAGGTGCTATCTTGCGTGCTAGACTTCTTTGCAAGCGTGTCTAGGTCTTCACCCCTATAGCTTTTGGTGATAGAAAGGGAGAGAGTGCGCCGCTGGCTCTGGCTGCCTGAACGGCGGGGTTGGGTGCGCTCACTGTGGTCTCCCACTCCAACAATACCCTTCCCTTTGACCTGGTGTTTGAGAGTTTCCATCTCTGCCGCCATTCTCTGGATGACAGTGTCCTGGTCCCTTAACTTGTGCTCCAAACGTCTAGCGTGTGATTCTTTTCGCCGCCGGTGTCTATCTGGGCTCCGTGAATGACCAAAACTTCTACCGCGCTTACCTCGCGCATCTCTTGAATGTCCTCTTGGGGAAGTCTCCAGGTTCACCATGTTCTGAACGGCGGAGAGTCCGTCTCTCTGTCTGGCTAATTCCGGAGTAACACCGTCAATGGCATACAATGGTATTTCGTCGTTGTTCGCCATTGAAAGCGATCGGATGAGCTTGGAAAACAAGGTTTTGTCAGTTGAACTCTTCCCACAGACGGCGCCAAATGTACTGGGAGCAAATATTCCGCGGAGCCCGTACTCCTTTCGTTCAAGCTCCTTGTCTATCTGATCGACTTGCAAGCACAACGATGGTGAGCTACCCGGCGGTGTGTGGCCGAAAAACCCCTCCGACGGTCAAGTTAGCACACACCCTCAGGGAGAGAGAGAGGAAGAGAGAGATAAATTACAAATAGTGTTTTTCACCAAATGATGTTCCATTCTCGGCATGGGGGGCGCAGTCATGCTTATATACTTTCTGCGCTCAACTCTGCACCCATTGGTCTCTTTACACGTGGAGCTGCTCTCCCATCTGTCAGCATAAATCCAGCGAACACCACCTAACCAAACCGCCAGACAACATTAGTTGGAACTCGGGAGCCCGGCGGCATCATCCCGGCCTCCTTCGACCGAGCTACTTAACGAGTCCAACAGTGCCACTCGCCGAGCTCCATCACAACCGAGCTCGGTAGCATTCCAGTACGGCCAAGCTCCAGACAGGTTAGGCTGGTCCGTGAGAGACCTTTATGCCGAGCTACATGCGCGAACAATAAGCCTGGGTTGACAGACGATCATCTCAGCCGAATGGGCCCTGGACCTCAACCGAGCAATCCACTCTAGTTCAGCCAACGTTAGCTCGGTCCAAGTACGCTCGAACCTCTTTTTAGCCCGGTCATTACCACGGTCCAAAGCCAGATTATGAAAGCTCCCTCACAATAATGTTGCATAATACATATACAATGTTTAAATACATAATGTTATTCATAATTCAAAATAACGTAAATCATAAACAAAAGTTTTTGTCATGATTCTTCTGTAGGTAACAAAAACAAAAGTTAGTCGCAATCTTCACATGCCTGTATTCCAGAAGAATCAAACTGCTATTGGGGAAATATCTGAAAACAAAAAATAAAAATAATTAATGACAATATAATTATGTGTTAATATTTTAGTTACAAAAAAACATAAAAAATTAACTACTCTATAATTACAAAGATAATTAAGTAAATAATTTTGGCTAGACAGAAATCCGGCTCTAACTCCCAAACTGGAAACTTGATTGGAGTCCCGTCTTCTCCCACAAGTCTCTCGTGCCTAGGCGGTCGTGTGTGCCAAGTTTTGTACCAAACCGACGCTGTTTGGTGATTTTCAGGTGTCAACACCTCGAATTCAAATTTCTTAAAGAACTAGCTTGCCTAGACCGAAATTTGGCTCTAACTCCCAAACCGGGAACCCGATTCAAGCCCCGTCTTCTCCTAAAAGTCTCT
Organism: Camellia sinensis; assembly: GCF_004153795.1. Taxonomy (NCBI): domain Eukaryota; kingdom Viridiplantae; phylum Streptophyta; class Magnoliopsida; order Ericales; family Theaceae; genus Camellia; species Camellia sinensis. Next base: position 1,078,631 of record NW_021024525.1, on the reverse strand, counting down.
CGTGCCTAGGCGGTCGTGTGTGGCAAGTTTCGTGCTAATCTGACCACGTTTGGTGATTTTGGGGCGTCAACACCTTGAATTCAAGTTTGTTAAGGAACTAGTTTGCCAAGAGTGAAATCCGGCTCTAACTCCCAAACTGGGAACCCGATTGGAGTCCCATCTTCTCCCACAAGTCTCTCGTACCTAGGTGGTCGTGTGTGCCAAGTTTCGTGCCAAACCGACGCCGTTTGGTGATTTTGGGGCGTCAACACCTCGAATTCAAATTTCTTAAGGAACTAGTTTGCCTAGAGTGAAATCCGACTCTAACTCCCAAACCGGGAACCCGATTGGAGTCCCGTCTTCTCCCACAAGTCTCTCGTGCCTAGGCGGTCGTGTGTGCCAAGTTTCATGCTAATCCGACCCCATTTGGTGATTTTGGGGTGTTAACACCTCAAATTCAAGTTTGTTAAGGACCTAGTTTGCCTAGAGTGAAATCCGGCTCTAACTCCCAAACCAGGAATCCGATTGGAGTCCCGTCTTCTCCCACAAGTCTCTCGTGCCTAGGCGGTCGTGTGTGCAAGTTTTGTGCCAATCCGACCCCGTTTGGTGATTTTGGGGCGTCAACACCTCGAATTAAAATTTCTTAAGGAACTAGTTTGCCTAGACCGAAATCTGGCTCTAACTCCCAAACCGAGAACCTTATTGGATTCCACAAGTCTCTCGTGCCTAGGCGGTCGTTTGTGCCAAGTTTCATGCTAATCCGACCCCGTTTGGTGATTTTGGGGCGTCAACACCTTGAATTCAAGTTTGTTAAGGAACTAGTTTGCCTAGAGTGAAATTCGGCTCTAACTCCCAAACCGAGAACCCGATTGGAGTCCCGTCTTTTCCCACAAGTCTCTCGTGCCTAGCCGTTCAGTGATTTTTGGGCGTCAACACCTCGAATTCAAATTTGTTAAGGAACTAGTTTGCCTAGACCGAAATCCGGCTCTAACTCTCAAATTGAGAACCCGATTCGAGCCCCGTCTTCTCCCATAAGTCCCTCGTGCCTAGACAGTCGTGTGTGCCAATATTCGTACTAATCCGACCCCGTTTGGTGATTTTGGGGCGTCAACACCTCGAATTCAAGTTTGTTAAGGAACTAGTTTGCCTAGAGTGAAATTCGGCTCTAACGTCCAAACCGGAAACCCGATTGGATTCCCGTCTTCTCCCAAAAGTCTCTCGTGCCTAGGCGGTCGTGTGTGCCAAGTTTCGTGCTAATCCGACGCCATTTGGTGATTTTGGGACGTTAACACCTCGAATTTAAGTTTCTTAAAGAACTAGTTTGCTTAGAGTGAAATTCGGCTCTAACTTCCAAACCAGGAATCGATTCGAGTCCCGTCTTCTCTCACAAGTCTCTCGTGCCAAGGCGGTCGTGTGTGCCAAGTTTCATGGTAATCCGACGCCGTTTGGTGATTTTAGGGCATTAACACCTTAAATTCTAAGTTTTTTAAGAAACTAGTTTATTTCTTAAGAGTGAAATCCGGCCCTAACTCCCAAACCGGGAACCCGATTCGAGTCCCATCATAAATATAAGCAACTAAGCTTACCTGTATATAATGGTGTAGCAATGGGGCCCACATTCTAATGCACAATATTTCAAGAAAACCTAGAACCAAAACAAAGCCAAACTCATCTATGTACCAGAATTATCAGACATTTCACCCCCCAAAAAATCTAGTATAATCATGATTTTCCAAGATCCCCCCTACATTTCCACAAGGATTTGTAGTTTATTTTAGTATCTTTGTAATCCACGGTCAAAGAGCCAAACTTTCAAGACTATGCAAGTTCATCTCACATAAATGTTCACTATGTTCTTATAAATTATCACTATTCTCTTTTTTATGCCAAATACATATCTGTTTGGCCATCAGTCACTGCTCAGCAAGAAATGAAAGAAGAAATGGGACTAGCCCAAACTTGTAGAGACAACCTGGGAGACATTCAATTAAGTACAACTAGGAAGATTAAAAAGAATTATCCAGTGTTGGTCTCCACTAAATGAGGGTGCTCAGAGGTTTAAGACAGGCCTAACCTTTGGCATTATTTGCACAATGTGACTACTCTCATAAACTGCATTTTTTACACACTGTGATGCAATGATTTTGATCACTAATTAATACATTACTAAATCAAAGATGAACTAGGTTTGAACCTGGAGTTCCGCAACCATATATCTAGTGTTAAATTTCTCCATCTATGCATAACACATGACATTTTAACTACAGAGAGTTTGGATCGAGAATCTTAGAGATAAAAATAGGTGGTTATGTAATCTAACTACGATGAGAATGGACAAAAAAATCTTTGAAAAAATTATATATAAAAAATCAAATAAAAAAAAAGAGTAGGAAGTTATGTACAACATCATGATCCTGTGATCTTACCACATCTCGGCTAGCCAAAGTTGCAATCATAGCAATGAACCCTGCAGAAGACAAGTTAGAAAAATGGAAACACTAATTAGAAATCAAAAACTAGAGATTAGGAACGAAATGAAAAATGGATCGTTCTAGTATATGGAATGAGAACTAGAATGGGAATAGGAAAGGGAACCGGTTATGGAATATTCTCTAAAATGTGGTACGATAAGGATACACTTGTACAGATTGCACTATAAGAATTTAAAATACTTCTAAAGTGATTTTCATTTTAACAAGTAGACATCCAATAAAATGTAGTTTTTTTTTTCTTCAAATTAATCGTGTAGCAACATATTTCTATGAGCATTATAACTCATACTTGACCGCTATGAAAAACTCAGTATATAACAATTATACGAACATCCAAACACCACTTCAGGGCATTACCTGTTAGAATTCAATTCAATAAATCCAAGATCAAGATGAAGAATTAGTCATTACATTTACTTCATTACAAATAAACATAAATAGTTGCCCTATGAAGATGTAAATTAAGGCCAAGGTTGTTTTTTGGTATAGCTTTTTTTTTTTTTTTAATATTCCCCAAATAAAGACTACCAAACACATGCCTAAAAAAGTCATGAATGATGAAACTAGACATATCTTTTGAGTTATATCATAATAGCCAAGGTACAGTTGATGAAAAGAAGCGGCATGGATGCTTCATACAACAAGAAAGTATAATATGGTTGATAGGGATTTAAATTCAAAAATACCCATATTATTAACTTTTTCAAAAAAAAAAAAATAACAGCTAGCCATTCTCAAATTCAATGCATCTTCTTCATTCACCAAATCATCAAAAAAATTCAGCTATAAAATTGCAGTAAAATTACAATCACATCGTTTGCACCCATTGCTAGTATATATATATATATATATACATAGAGAGAGAGAGAGAGAGAGAGAGAGAGATGACTAGGGCTCGTGAGAGATGTGGTGGAGGAGGGGGATTGGCTGCGGAAGAGGTGGTTGCTAGGCTTTGTGGCAGAGCTGCTAGTGGTGGCAGAGGGAGAAGAGGCGGCGCATGTCGATGGAGTGGATTTAGAGGAAGAACATTCTTAGGGTTATGATTAATGGCCTTCATGTAGAGATTGACATTCGTAGGGTGAATCGATCAATGAACCCTTACTGTGAAGGATCTAGAAATATAATAAAACAAATCAAATAGAGGTGAATCGATGATGAGCACTTACCGCAAAGGATTGATCGATGATATCGTAGAGAGAGATACAAGGAGGAAGAGAGAGAGAGAGAGAGAGAGAGAGAGAGAGAGATGGGGATTTTTGTGGTTCAAAAATTAAAGATTTGAGATTTGGGGATTTTTGGTTGAGGGTGAAAAATGAGCGCCAATCAGATTGGGGAAAAATGAACGCCAATCAGATTTTGAGTTTTTTTTTTTTTTTTTTTGCGACATCAAGTATAACCGTCACAAATGAAAATTTAAGGTAACGTTTCGTAACGTTTACGTTTTTTGTTAATCTTTACAAAAATTTTATAAATTGTTTTTTATTTATTTTTAGAAAAACATAAATTACAAACGCGTTTGGTTTGAACAAAATGTTTTAAAAAATTTAAAAACATAAACTAAAAAACATGTTTGTCTAGGCCTAAAGTATTTATATTTATTTTTTTATTATTTATGGCAATGAGATCATACACATTATAATTGGAAAAAAAAATATTTGAAAAGAGATGAGAGAGATAGAGAAGAGAGATAAGTGAGAGAGATAGAGAAGGGAGATGAGTGAAGGAGAGAGAGAAGAGAAATGAACGAGAGACACAGAGAGAAAGAGACGGAGAGAAAAATAGACCCATTTCATTTTTTGACTTTTTCCACTTTCAACAACAATGGGCTCAGAGAGACAGAGAGAAAAGAGTGATGAGTGAAAGAGAGATAGAGAGAGAAAGAGATATATATAGAGAGAGAAAGAGAAACAGAGAGAGAGACAGACAGAAAAAGAGAGAGAAACAAGAGATGAGCGAGAGATAGATAGAGAGAGAAAGAGAGAGAGAGAAAGAGATGATCGAGAGAAAGACATAGAAAAAGAGAGAGACAGAGACACAGACGGAGAGAGATAGAGAGAAGAGAGATGAGCGAGAGAGATAGAGAAAGAAGAGAAATGAGAGAGATAGAGAGAATAGAGATGAACGAGAGAGAGACAGAGACAGAGACAAAGACAAACAAACAGAGACGAGTGATGAGTGAGAGAGAGAGAGAAGAGAGACAGAAAAAGAGACAGAGAGAGAAGAGAGATGAACAAGAGAGACAGAGAGAGAGATAGAGAGAAGAGAGATGAGCGAGAGAGACATATAGAGAGATAGAGAGAAAAGAGATGAGCGAGAGAAGAGAGATGGAAGAGAGAGATAGAGAGAAGAGAGATAAGCGAAAGGGACAGAGAGAGAAAAGAGATGAGAGAAGAGATAGGTGAGTGAGAGACACAGAGAGAGAGAGAGAGAAAGAGAAGAGAGAGAGGAAGATGAAAAAATGAGTGAAAAGAGATAGACAAAGAGAGAGAGAAAAAGAGCGAAAATAGATAAACAAGACAGAGACATAGAGAGATGAGCGAGAGAGCGAGAGAGATAAAGAGAAAAGAGAGAAAAGAGAGATAGAGAGAGAAGAGAGATGAGAGAGATAGAAAGAAGAGAGATGGGCGAGATACACAAAGAGAAAGAGAGAGATAGACAGACAAACAGACAGAGAAGAGTGATGAGTGGGAGGGAGAAAGAGAAGAGAGACAGAGACAAAGACACAGAGAGAAAGAGACAGACAGACAGACAGAGAAGAGTGATGAGTGAGAGAGAGAAAGAGAAGAGAGACAGAGACACATAGAGAAAGAGAGAGAGAGACAGACAGAGAAGAGTGATGCGTGAGAAAGAGAAAGAGAAGAGAGATAGAGGCAGAGAGATAAGAAGATGAAAAAATGAGTGAAAAGAGAAATGTTCAAAAGAGTAAGACGACGTTTTTTTTTTTTTTTCTTTTGTGACAGAAAAATACCGTTGCGTTTATTTAAACCATTTTGTGACTATATATATACGAAGCCATCTCAAAGCCACAATATATATATATATATATAGATATATTTTTTTGCAACGATACCTATTACAGTCGCAAAAAACTCCTTTTTTTTTTACGACTGCAGCTGGTGCCGTCGCAAAAACTCTATTTTTTTGCGATAGCAATCTCTGCCGTCACAAATACTCTATTTTTTTTTGTGACAGTAATTTCTACCGTCGCAAATACTCTCATTTTTCGCGATAGCATTTTATGCTGTTGCAAATACTCTATTTTTGGCGACGGTAAGTTGTGCCGTCTCAAAAAGTCACATTTTTTGCGACGACAAATGTGCCGTCGCAAAAAGTTCCGTCTTTTAAGCCCCATTTTCTTGTAGTGTAGGATCAGTAAGAAGGGAATTACTAGTGTAACAATATTAGATTGAAGATATAAAATAAATTATATTTTATTTGTAGGGAAATTAAAGATTTGAGATTTGGGGATTTTTGGTTGAGGGTGAAAAATGAGCGCCAATCAGATTTCGAGTTTTTTTTTTTTTTTTTTTATGTACACCTTCTTTGGGGTGTGTAGCATGTCCCATAGTTACGGCTTTTATGATATTTGGTTGTTGTGTTAGTTATAGCTTGACTATACAAATTGTAGTGTTAATTATGATTTATTGTGATGTTGATTATGATATTATTTTAATTATAACTCAAGATCTCTTCTGTTATTACTTAGGTGATGTTTGGTTATAACTAATTATTATTATTACTTTTTAGTTTTGACTCATAGAATTTAGTTATGATATTTGTGGTAATAAATTCTAAAAATGTCATAATTAGATATGATACACACCCTTTAACATTACCTTTGTTTGTGTGTTAGTGCAGTTATATTAATTGATTAGAATTAAATATATGAAATTACGTAAAAATTCTTATTATATAAAATGTGACTATTATTTTCGTAAAATAAGAGACAATAATTTTTTTTTTTACCTCTAATAGATGGGATTGCTATTGCTAGTCCCCTCCTTTTTTTCATAATACCATAAACATATTTTTAATTTTATGACAATTTCTTAAAACAAACATGACATCTATGCAATTCCACCATTTATCTCTTAAATGAAACAAGACTATAAAGGACAACCAATTACCTGAAAAACATATAAATGATGATTAGAAAAGAGATATTCATTGAGATATGATTTATTATTTTTAGAAAGATGGTGCATCTTTGGATGTTAACGTATTTCTTTTTACGATTTGGTCAAATATCTCAGGTAAAACCCTTCATTGCCAATGAGATTCTCAAGCGAATGATTCGTGGGTTGGTTTGGTTGGTTGATGATAGGATTTGAGTGATTATGACTTTGAACAAAATTGTGAAAATGAGATTGAGATATATATGTATAGCTATTGACAAAGTCGAATTTGCATCCCACTTCTTGTTGTCTCCATGCCCATGATTATCCACTAGTGGCTCATGGGGGCGGCACCACTAATTCAAAAAAGGTATCTGTAATTTTGTCAAACCTGGAGGGGTGTATATGTAATTTGCCCTAAATGTAGCCAAAATTTTCGGACCTTTATCATTTAAATTAGGTTGGACACTCCAAATAAGGTTCTTATTAGTTTATTTCTATCACATTACTTTTCTATTTTTCTATACATTTTTTCATAATAAAAAAAATAAAAATAAAATAAAATAAAGAGAAATTATAAAAAATAAAAATAAATTAGGATTTGACATTTGTAATAACATAAATTATGAGTTTTTAATTTTATCAATTTAAATCTTAATATTTTGATTTTTTTAATTTAAAGCATTTGTATATTTTTATTCAGTAAAATTAAAAAAAAAATTAGTCATTAAATTCAATAGAAAGTAATATTTTAGATAATTTATGTATTTTATCTACATTGAGTTTAATGACTATAATACTATTTTTTTGGATCAATTTTACTTAACAAAAATAGACATATAGTTTAGATTGAATTTAACGACTAAAATTAAAAATTCTGAATTTATTTTATTATAAAAGTCAAACATTATAATAATAAAGGAGAAAATTTGTGATAAATCCAATCTAAGGAGGAGATAAAGCATTAGGTCTGGTGGATATTTTTTATTAGTAAGAGGTCCACACTTTGTGAAATAGTTTGGTAAAAAGTCCTGAAGAAGTTTCCAATTTCACCTCTCGACTTTTTTTTTTGTTTATCTATTTGAATTTTCATTGACTATCTATTCAAATTTATATCTGTCTGTTCAAATTTTTTTATCTATTCAAATTTTTTATCTATATGTTCAAATATTTTGTCTATCTGTTCAATTTTTTGACTATCTGTTCAATTTTTTTCCTTAAATTCTATCTATCTATCTATTTATCTATCTATCTATTCAATTTTATATCTATCTGTTCAAAATTTTTTTATCTGTTCAATTTTTTAACTTATCTATTGAATTTTTTTCATAAAAATCTATCTTTTGAAATTATTTGTTCAAAAATTTTGTCTAAATTCTATGCTAGAGAGTCTCTCTTTCACTTGTTCACTCACTCCACATCTCTTCTTTCTCTATCTGTTGCTTCCAGTTAGCTTTTTCACAAAGATCTGTAATTATTTAACACAAGAATAAAAAATAATAATTAATTACAACAACACAACAGGTATATTATATGAATTCACTGGATATACTAAACAACTAAATTAAACTGGAATTTGTTTCTTCATCATCATTATTAATACACAACAACAACACAATAATAATAATAATAATAATAATAATAATAATAATATAATCTAAGATATAAATAGATCCAACTTTGTTATCCAAAAAGCAACTTAAGAGGGGGTGAATTAGGTTTCCACAAATAAAAATTAATAATACCCCAATAAAAATTATAACTAGCACAACAGATAAATATAGCTAATGAAATGAAAATGACTTGATCAAGCACAAAGAGAAAATGATAGAAAAGTAGCTAAACAAAAGTGTGGTGAATGATTTTGACTTAAGAAATTTTGATATAGATAAATAATCAACTAACACTCAATGAAAGATGAAAACAGATAGCTATATGAGGTAAATGAAGTGATTTGATGGTTTGCACAATATTAGCAAATACTTCTAACAACTATATCAGTGAAAGAATTTTAACACAAAAAGTTTGTCAAATCAAGTGAAGCAAATAACACAAAAATCATATAGCTATATCAGTTGAATATATTAGATGTTTAGCACAATAATAGCAAATAGTATATCAAATATAGATATAGCAGTGAAGCAACATAAAAAGATAAGGGAAAATGAGGCAAACAGATTAATAGTGGTTCGACTTTAACGAAGCCTACATCAACTCCTCAAGGTTCACTTGAGATTTTTCACTATCTTCTAGCTTCACGGGGGTGCTAGAAACCTTTTCAAAAAAGAAGCAATCCTCCATAGAGTTTACACAACTTTCCAAGTCTTCAAACCCTTGCAAACCTTAGGTAACTCACAATCACTCTCAAGGAATCAAGAAACTTAAGTGTACTGCACTCTTATTAGATTGAATAATAGAGTTTGCTTTCATAGAAAGCTTAAAATGAAACTCTCTCAAGAAATATTACAAAGATTGAAGCTTTGAGTTATATCAACAAAAAGGACCTCTCACAAGTAAATGAGGTTAAAGGTATAAGCCTCTGTGTATAATTTTCTGAAGAACAACAATGAAACCCAGATGAAGAACTGCTTTAGAACTCAGAGAGATAAAGAATGTGTGATTGATGAAAGATTGAAAATGTTTAGCACGTTGTATGTCTCTCTGTATCAGTGTTTCTCTACTGCATGTACAGAGCTCTGTATATAACAGAGATGTTGCTCTGTTATACTTTGATAGAGCTCATCTTTTTCTTCCCGTTGAGTGATGGGTTAGTGATGGCTGAAGATGATAAATGATTCAATGCTCAGAGAATCTTAGTTACCTATGTGTGTTTTGCCCATTGAATGATGGGTGAATCTTTCTTTCTTTCTTTTTTTTCTTTTTTTTTCTGCTCTCAGCATCTGATAGTTTCAGTGAGCTCTGCACAAGGTGGTCATCTACTTGGATGACCACTGTAAACATTTTCTCTTGGTGGTCATCCGTCCGGTCAACCACCAGGTTGTCTGGTTGAGTCCCGATCGTGAAGGGTGATTACTACGATTGTCGAGCATACCGTTGGTCTAATGTCCGGAGTGAAGCAGATTGAACTAGAGCTGAACTGGGTCGAATTTCCTTCACTGATTATCCACTCGGACATCCACTCAGTTGTCCCTACTTGCCCAAGGCTACAGAAGAAATTCGCCGACTTTTGGCCAAACTGGTCAATCGCCCGGTTGACTGGCATTTGTCGGTTTCGGCCTCTTGCATTCTGCTGCTCTGGTGCACTAGTTTGGTACCTATTTAAGCCTTATTTTGAACTCAAGAATGACATGATCAGGATATAAATATAGATGAAGATATGATGAAATCATTTATAAGTATTCAATTATTTTTCTCTTTTAAATAAATCAAAACAAAATTAAAACAAAGTAGAAAACAATCTTCAAAATACAATATGTCTAACAATCTCCCCCTCCTTTGATGATGGCACACCATGATGTTTTGATTTGTTTGAGAATAAGAAAAGCTCCCTCTTAAGTCATGCTCAAACTGAATGATTACTTCTTCTAGATGTATAACCATGTTAGTACAAAAGCAATATATATAAGCATAGCATGATAACATATATAGTTCAAAAATATATCATCATTTCTTCCCCAATCTATCTTAAAATAAAACATCACCATTTTCTTCCCCTGTGGCATTATCAAAAACACATAAATGATAGATTTCATAATGTAGCATGAGGTGCTGATATATGCCATGATTTCACAAAGGTATGGTATGTTCTTTGAAGATTTCAAATCAAGTCATGGAGAGATATGCTAAGTTTAGCCAAAATGATATAACAACAAGTGCGATACCAAGAAACAATTTAGCTCAAATAATCAATAGTACAGCACATATTTGGTTGAGAAAGGAAATATATAGCAAGAGTTTTGAAACAATGAGTTCATCCATTATGAAAGATGATGCTATCTCAAGTAAACAAGCAAGTTCTAGCAAGAGCATAAATCAATTTCAATGAAGAACCATAGATATATCAGATTGTTAATTAGGATATGTGAAGCATTTTGAGCATGATCCAATCTGAAAATCAACATACATAAGCTGATGGTTTGCATCACAATAGAGAAGATTTTTAGCAAGGAGGTTCTATCGAAGGCACAAGTTCATGAAGATAGGAAGTTTATGCAATATATTGGTATGTCTTAAGAGAAAATGTCATGAAATATATATGAGGGCACTTTGAAGCATTTGTCAATGAGAATCCAAAATAGTACCAGAAACATAATAGTGCAAAGTTTAACAGGGTTGCCAAGCAAAAGCATAAAACCAGTTTAGAGATGAAAATGTTTGAGAGTGTTTGATAGCATTCAAATGATATAAATGTTTCCTTATCAATTTAATAGTACACATACCTCATTTTAAGTAAAATTCAAGTTTCACATTCACAACAAAAACTTTAAGTTGAATTCAACATTCCAAGTTTTCCATGAATAAAATTGAAACGTTCCTCGCTTAGGGATTTTGTGAAAATATCCGCCAATTGTTTGTCAGTGTTTACAAATTCAATAACAATATCCCCTTTTTGAACATGATCTCTTAAAAAGTGGTGTCGAATTTCAATATGTTTTGTGCATGAGTGTTGAATCGGATTTTTGCTTAAGTTGATGACACTAGTATTATCACATTTAATAGGGATGTGATATAATGCAAATCAAAGTCCTCCAATTATTGTTTCATCTATAGTACTTGGGCATAACAACTTCTAGAAGTTATATATTCGGCTTCAGCCATTGAAAAGTAACATGATTTTGTTTTTCGCTAAACCAAGATACTAATGAGTTACCAAGTCGGTATCCGAGTAACTAATCAAATCAAATGCTACACCCCTGGAATAAAATAGTTCCAAATTTTGAGTGCTAACAAGATATCTAAAAATTCTTTTAACAATACTAAGGTGTGATTATTTACAATTTGATTGATATATAGCACACATGCAAACACTAAACATAATATTGGGTCTACTTGCGGTTAAATAGAAAAGTGAATCGATCATACCTTGATATTTTGTTTGATCAATGGACTTACCATTTTCATCATTGTCTAGCTTAATTGATGTGCTCATAGGTGTTCTGGCTACTTTGGGGTTATTCATACCAAACGTTTTGAGTAGTTCCTTTATGTACTTAGCTTGGTTGATACAAATCCCTTCCGTACATTGTTTGATTTGAAGTCCAAGGAAATAATTTAGCTCCCCCATCATGCTTATCTCAAACTCAACTTCCATACACTTAGCAAATTCCTTGCACAAAGCTTCATTAATAGCACCAAATATAATATCATCCACATATATTTGCACAACAAGTATATCATCATTTTTGGTTTTAACAGAAAGTGTTGTGTCAATCTTTCCTCTAGTAAAACCATTTTCAATCAAAAATTTGTTCAAACATTCATACCATGCACGAGGTGCTTGTTTCAAACCATACAATGCTTTTGAAAGTTTAAACACATGATTTGGAAAAGCATGATTTTCAAAACCCAGAGGTTGTTTGACATAAACCTCTTCATTTATGAAACCATTTAAAAATGCACTCTTTACATCCATTTGATAAGGTTTAAAATCTCTAAACCAAGCAAATGCAAGTACATGTGAATGGCTTCTAGGCTAGCAACCGGAGCAAAGGTTTCATCGAAATCAATACCTTTTTCTTAATTGTACCCTTGTGCTACAAGTCTAACTTTGTTTCTATGAATGGTTCTGGATTCATCAAGCTTGTTCCTAAAGATCCATTTTGTGCCAATAATGGAATGATCTTTAGGTCATGGCACTAGATCCCAAACTTTGTTTCTCTCAAATTAGTTGAGCTCTTTATGCATAGCCATCATCCAATGTTCATCGAATTCGGTTTCTTAAAATTTCTTTGGCTCAATCTGTGAGAGAAAAGCCAAGTTACCACAAATATTTCTAAATGAAGAGCAAGTGGTGACACTTTTGGTGGGATCACCTAGGATTACATCCTTAGGGTGATTATGAATAAACTTCCATTCTTGTGGCAAATCATCATCATTTCCACTTTCTTCTTGAGGAGGGAGAATAGGTTTCATTCTCTTTGTCCACTTCACATGGTTAGTCCTCGTCTTTGTAGATGCTTGAATCTTTCACATTTGGTTCTAAATCTACAAAATCATCACTAACAACTTGCTTTGGAGAAGATATGTTAGATTTATCAAATGCCACATGTATAGATTCTTTAACAACAAGAGTTCTTTTATTAAAAACACTATAAGCTTTACTAGTCAAAGAATAGCCAAGAACAATTGCTTCATCAAATTTTGAATCAAATTTACAACCAAATACATGCAAGTGACTAATGTTGGGTTTTCTACCAATCCAAAGTTCATAAGGAGTCTTTTTGAGAATAGGTCTAATCAAGGCACGATTTAAAATATAGCATGCGGTTTGAATGGCCTCGGCCCAAAAATATTTAGGAAAATTGTTTTCGCAAAGCATTGTTCTACTCATTTCTTTTAAGGTTCTATCTTCATTTCTACTACATTGTTGAGAGGTTCTGGGTGCTGAAAAATTATGTCCAATTCCATACTCATCACAAAACAATTCAAATTTCTCATTTTCAAGTTCTCTGCTATGGTCAGTTCAAATATTAGTAATAAGAAAACTTTTCTCATTTTGAATTTTGTGACAAAGTTTTGTGAAAGAAGAGAATGTTTCATCTTTGTGTACTAAAAGCTTAACCCATGTAAATCTTGAAAAAATCATCAACAACAACAAGACAATAATGTTTACTAGCAAGATTAGATGTCCTTAAGGGACCAAATAAATCTATATGCAATAATTGTAAAGGTCTAGAGGTGGAAATATGAGATTTTGATTTAAAAGAAGTTTTGGTTTGTTTTCCTTGTTGACAAGCACCACAAAATCGATCTTTTTCAAATTTAATTTTGGAAGTCCAATGACCAAATCCTTTCTCAAAAGTTTAGCAATTAAATCCATATGAGCATGACCAAGTCTTTTATGCCATAACCAACTACTATCATTGCAAGCATACAAGCATTTAATATCACTAGCATAGAGATTATTAAAATGAAAAACATAAATATTGTCAGGACGATTACCAACAAATAGTGCTTTGTGATTAATTGTGCAATGTGATTTATCAAAAATAACTCTATTGCCCTTATCACCTAATTGGCTAATACTAAATAAATTATGCTTAAGTCCATCTACAATTAGAACATTTTCAATAGAGGGGTTAGGAGAGATACTGATGCTACCAATGCCAATGATTTTTCCTTTCTTATTGTCTCCAAAAGTAATAAATCCTCCATCTTTGGATGATGGAGTAGTGAAGAAGGATTTGTCTCCAGTTACGTGTCTAGAGCATCCACTATCAAAGTATGACCTCCCTTCTTTAACTTTGGACTTAAGGTAAACCTATAACAAGGCAATCAAATGTTAGATTTTGGTACCCATGATTTCTTGAGTCCTTCTTGGTTAGTATGATTAGTACCTTTTACAATCCAAATATTTTTAATCCCCATGTTCATATTCTTTTTGAATGGACAAATAGATATATAATGGCCTTTCCTCATACAAAAATGACATGCAATATGAAAGTGTGTCATGGGAGGTCCTTTTTCAAAAATTGTGTTGAGTTTCTTTTGTTTCTTAATAGGGTCATATCCAATGCCCGCTTTATCAAAAGCACATCTTTGATAACCAAGAAACTTGTTGAGATTATCTCTTCCTTTTACAAAATTTTCAAGAGTTTTATTCAAATCTTCAACATTATTTTTCGAAACAATTTTCTCACTAGAAATGGTATTAAGGTCATTTTTCAAAGCAAGGTTTTCTTTCTTCAATTCATCCATATTGTTAGATAAAGATGCAACTATTTTTTATAACACATTATTTTTGGCACATATTTTTCTAAACTCATAATGTAATTCATTGAAAGCACTCTCAAGTTCTTCATAATTAAAAGTTACCTCATCTTGAGTGGATTCTTCTTCTCCTAAAGCTATGAGACACAAGTTGGCTTCTTCATCATTTTCAGCTTCATCATTTGAACTATCATCATCACTTTCTCCCCAAGTTGCTATTATAGCCTTCTTGTTTCTTTTGTAGTCTTTTCCATAGTTCTTCAATTTTGGACAATCCATCTTGATGTGTCTCGAATTTTTGCACTCATAGAAAATGATAGGCTTTTTTTTTTGGATGTCATCTTTGTTGTACTCTTTTTTGAAGGGTCTTCTTCCTCCATGATTGCTCTTCTTATTGTACTTTTTGAGATTTCTACTAAACATGACATATCCTTCATATTCACTAGAGTCCTCATTTTCTTCTTCATGGGATAAGGCTTTGAATGCAATTCCATTCTTCTTTTTATCCTCATCATTCTCATGTCCTTTCATAGTGATTTCATATGTCATTAGAGAACCCATGAGCTCATCTAATCCAAGAGTTGAGAGGTTCTTTGCTTCAATAATGGCTGTGACTCTAACCTCCCAATTCTTTGGTAAACACCTAAGAATTTTTCTCACCAACTCATTGTTAGTATATGTTTTTCCAAGAGATTTTAAAATAATTTACAATTTCAGTAATTCTAGTAAACATGCTTCAAATAGATTCATCAGATTTCATTTTAAACAATTCATAACTATGAACAAGCATATCAATACGAGATTCTTTAACTTGGTTGGTGCCTTCATAAGTAACTTCAAGTTTGTCTCAAATTTCTTTAGCCATGTCACAACTAGATATTCTATTATACTCCTTAGAGTCTAAACCGCATACAAGCGTGAGTTTGGTTTTGGCATTGACTTGCAACAATCTATGATCTCTCTCATCACATTTATCTTCGATTTTAGGTACACTAATGTTGTTCACTAATTTCGTAGGGATTTTGAGACCTTTGGTGATTATAATTCACATAGCATAATCAGTGGCTTGAAGAAATAGGGTCATCTTATCCTTCCAATAACTATACTTATTTCCATCAAACAAGGGTGGCCTATTGGTGGCTTGACCTTCAACATTGCTAATACTAGCTATGGTTGCCATGGATCGAAAACTCTCAGATGGTTAAATCTAAGCAAGAGTCTAGGCTCTTATACTAATTGTTACCTAAAAAGCAACCTAAGAGGGAAGTGAATTAGGTTTCTACAAATAAAAATTTATAATACCCCAATAAAAATTATAACTAGCGCAATACATAAATGTAGCTAATAAAATGAAAATGACTTGATCAAACACAAAGAGAAAATGACAATGAAGTAGCTAAACAAAAGTGCGGTGAATGATTTTGACTTAATAGATTCTGATATAGATAAATAATCAACTAACACTCAATGAAAGATGATAACAGATAGCTATATGAGGTAAATGAAGTGATTTGATGTTTTGCACAATATTAGCAAATATTTTTAACAACTATATCAGTGAAATAATTTTAACACAGAGAGTTTGTCAAATCAAGTGAAGTAGATGGCACAAAAATCATATAGCTATATCAGTTGAATAAATTAGATGTTTAGCACAATAATAGTAAATAGTATATCAGATATAGTTATAGCAGTGAAGCAACATAAAGAGATAAGGGAAAAGGAGGAAAACATATTTATAGTAGTTCAGCTTCAACCAAGCCTACATCCACTTCTCAAGTTTCACTTGAGATTTTTCACTATCTTCTAGCTTCACACGAGTGATAGCAACCTCTTAAAAAATGGAGCAATCCTCCATAGATTTTACACAGACTTTCCAAGTCTTCAAACCCTTGCAAACCTTAAGTGACTCATAATTATTCTCAAGGAATCAAGAAACCTGAGTGTACTGCACTCTTACTAGATTAAATGATAGATTTTGCTTTCATAGAAAGCTTCAAATGAAACTCACTCAAGAATATTACAAAGATTGAAGCTTTGAGTTATATCAGCAAAAGGAACCTCTCATAGGTAAATGGGCTTAAAGCTATAAGGCTCTGTGTATAATTTTTTGAAGAACAAAAATGAAACCCAGATGAAGAACTGCTTCAAGACTTAGAGAGATGAAGAATGTATGATTGATGAAAGATTGAAAAAGTTTAGCACGTTGTATGTCTCTCTGTATCAATGTCTCTCTGCTACTTGTACAAAGCTCTGTATATAACAAAGATATTGCTCTATTATGCTTTGACATAGCCCATCCTCTTTTTCCCGTTAAGTGATGGGTTGGTGATGGCTGGGGATGATAAATAATTCAATGCTTAGAGAATCTCAGTTGTCCGTATGTGTTCTGCTCGGATGGCCACTGTGAACATTTTCTTTTGGCGGTCGTCTGCCTAGCCGACCAGCCGGTCGTCTGGTTGAGTCCCGGTGATGAAGGATGACTACTGCAATCATCAAGCATACTGCTGGTCTGATGTTCGGAGCAAAACAAACTGAACTAGAGCTGAACTGGGTCAAATTTCCTTCACTTGTCGTCTACCCAGACATCCACCCGATAGTCCCTACCTAACCAAAGCTGCAAAAGAAATTCGGTGAATTTTGCCCTGACCGGTCGGCTGTCCGAATGTCATGCTAGTCTACTATCCTTTGTCAGTTTCGGCCTCTTGTGTTCTACTGCTCTGCTGCTGCTCGGGTGCACTAGTTTGATACCTTTTTTAGCCTCATTTTGAACTTGAGAATGGCATGATTAGGATATAAACATGGATGGAGATATGATGGAATCATTTATAAGTATTCAATCTATTTTTATTCTTTGAAATAAATCAAAACATAATTAAAACAAAGTATAAAGCAATCATCAAATACAATATGTCCAACAAGCTCTACCACAACAATAACAATAATAATCTAACAACTAAAAAAATTAGAAATGCGGAAGGGGGGAGAGAGAGAGAGAGAGAGAGAGAGAGAGAGAGAGAGATCTTTCTGTAATCTCCTCATTGGTATAGTGATAACCGGTTACTCTCCCGTGGACGTAGGCATTGGGCCGAACCACGTAAAATATTGTGTCTCCTTGTGTGTGGGTGTATTTTTCTGCTTGCAATGATTTCTATAAGGTCTTGGGCGGGATCCCAGATCCCAACACAACATCGCCACCGCCAATAACAAAAACTCCCAGATTATCAACTATATGTTAAAAATAATACGTTTGTGTCAAAAAAAAGTTTTTTTTTTTTTTTTTTATCTATAGCAATCATCAACAAAAACAACAATTAATAAAATATTAGTAGATAACTCCATTACAACTATGTACCAGAGAGAATTTGGATCCAAGCATCAAACACATCTCTAGATCGTCATCTTTAGTAAGCTATCTGCAAATTAAGATGAAGATATTGTAAACTTTGTAAACTCAATGTTTTCTCTCTCTTTACTCTATAAATTTACACACAAGTCTATGGCTCAAGATTAGGAGCCAGTGGTCCTCCACAAGTCCAAGCCTAAGGCACACAAGAGAGTTCAGATCCGACGCCTGTGAGAATGATCACGACTACGGTAACACAGATCAGGCTAATCTGACGCTTGTGAGACTCCAGAGATCAAATTTAGTAACAATGTTGTTGCAGCAAAGAATGCTACAACAGATCTAACTCTGTTTAGAGCAACGGCGCTAGTAAGAGTGGCTGAGGAATCGAGAGTGGATGTGACCACGCCGCGAGATTTGAGTTATCATCATCATACATACTAGCTTCACCGTCGGGGAGTTGTGAAGGATGAGAGAGGATAAAACCTCGATTCCTTAGCACTGGTTGTGGAAGTTGAGGTTTGGTGGTCTCCACCGGCAGTGGTTGTGGTGGAGGATGAAACCTTAACTGGAAAAGGAAGAGGAGAAAGTGGACAGCAGAGAGGAGAGAGAGAGAGTGTGTGTTGGGTTGGGTTTGGTTTGGTTTGGGTTTAGTAGCATGTGTATAGGGGGTAATTTGGTCATTTTATGAGTGCTTGTCCTTTTAGCCAAAATATTATAGTGCCCGAACCTTTAGACAAACAAAATCCAAAAATGAATTTATCACCCAAGCACCCATAATAAAACTCTAAAGTTTCTTTTGTAAATTTTCCTAAAAATTAAACATTTTTTTTTAATTTTTTTATTCAAAAGAAGTAGAACAAAGCAGGAAAGAAACAACAAAATAAAACTAGGGACACTAAGTCCTTACACAAGATGCACCCACCATGTCTGCTATCAATAGACTTACAATGGCACTTTGAGGGTCATCAGTCACAACCAAATTGTTTTGGCAGTTAGCTCCTAAATTTGCTAGTCCATTTGCACATTTGTTTGCCTCTTTACGTGTGATGGAGGAATTGCACATTTGCATGATGTGTCTTCAAGAAGAGCTCTCTGTGCAAAGTTAGGAGGAGTGTCCCCTTTGATGAACAACACCACTTGCTCAGAATCTGTTTCTATGGTAATGTCTGCCATGACCTTCTCTAGGATAATGGTGAGACCTTTATAAACTCCCCATAATTCAATTACCTCACTGGTTGCATTTTTCAGCTTTCCATGATAACCATGCAACCAAGTCCCTCTCTCATCTTTGGATAAAGCTCCATATCCCATTGTTCATGACTTCCTTTAAAGCATCCATCCATATTAAGCTTAATTTTACGTGCATGAGGAAAACACCAATTAGTAACTTGATTTATTTTCCTCCCCGCGAATGATCAGTCAGAAAAGCTTCCTAAATTTCAATGGCTTGCAAGTGTATAAATCTGGTAGCCTCTTTTGTATTATAATCTTCTTGGCGAAAAACCATATTATTCCTGTGTTTCCAAATTTCCCAAAGGGTTAGGATAAAAACAGTTCCTGATGGTATATTCCGAATTTCAGAGCTCTTACTCTTCAAATTTGATAGCAGCCATTGATCAAAAGGAATGTTCAAACTTATATTCAGCCATATATGATCCCTGATGTTTCTCCAAACTTCTGTAGCTTTGGCACACTCTCTGAATGGTGATTTAGATCTCTATAAAGATTACATCTTGGACAAATGTCACAAGATGAAAGCCCTCTGATTCTTCTAAAGTTGTTAGTGATAAGCCGCTCATTAAGAAGAAGCCAAATAAAGCCATTTATCTTCTAAGAGATTTTGAGTTTCCAAATCCAACTCCAATTAACAGTTTGAATCTCTTGCTCTTGAGTTGTAAGAAGGTCATAAGCTATCCCCATAGAAAAACCTCCACTAGAGAAGCCTTTCTAGTGAGGATTATTTGAAAGTGACACATGCTAGGGAAGGTGGACCTGGAGGATTTGTGGTATAGCTTGTAGAGAGATAATGACTTCTACACTTTCCAGATTCCACCTACCATCCTCATCTATCATGTCTTCCACTGATACCTCTTCTTTAGTATGAGGTCCTGGAAACCTGGTTGCAAGGGTGCATTCTCCACACCACCAATCATTCCAAAAAGAGATGTGCTTTCCATCACCAATTCTCCACTTCTGGCCTTTACTGAGAATATCTCTAGTTTTCATAATGCTTTTCCAAGTTTGAGAGGCTTTTTTATGGGTGGGCCAGCTAGAAAAAGTGTTTCTGTTTAAATACTTCCCTCTAAGAATTTTGCACAAAGTTAGATTTTTATCACAATTGATCTTCCGACCCAGCTTAGTTAAGAGGGCCAGGTTTTGATTTTCAGCTTTCCTTTACCCCAGCCCACTTTCTTTTTTACTTCGGCATACCTGATTCCAATTCACCGAATGAATGGATCTCTTGTTCTTTTGTTCACCCCACAAGAAGCTTCTATGTATCTTGTCAATATTCCCACACACACTTTGAGGTAATTTTGAAGTTTGCATAAGGTAAGAGGGGATAGATGAAGATACTGACTAGATTACAGTAGCTCTCCCAACAAGTGATAAAGTTCTGGCTTTCCAAGCAATTTTTTTTTTAAACTATATCCACAACATTACTATAAAGGTTTCTACTAACCCGATTGTGAATAAGAGGCACTCCAAGATATTTGCCTAGGTCTTGAGTCAATGAAATACCACAAAATAGACTAAGGGCAGAGGCTTTATTCTTGTCCACATTAGGGGAAATGAACATTTTGGATTTAAGGAGATTAATTTTTGGCCTGAGATAGCATAGAATTCTTCCATGGTTTCCATAAGAGTTTCACAATTCTCTTGATCATCTTTGGAAAGCAGAAGTAGATCATCTGCACACACACACACACACACACACACACACACACACAAAAACAAATGGGCTGTTCCTAGAGGCTTTGATTTCTTTCCATTCTTTGTTCTCAACTTTATCTTTATTCATATTTGAGAGCCTTTCCATATATAAAACAAACAAACAAGGTGAAAAATGATCTCCCTGTCTGAGACCTCTTCCAGGAGAGAAATCTTGCATAGGTTCCCCATTCCACAAAATAGAGAAATTAACATTAGAAACATAGCTCATGATGAGATCCACCCAATGGGTGTTAAGATTGAATTCAGTCAAGCTTTCTCTGATAAAGTTCCCAGAAATTCTACCATATGCTTTTTCCAAATCAAGCTTAATGATTAAACCCCCATTTTTATGCTTCTATTACACAATGTATGGATTAATTCTTAGGTGATAATGATGTTGTCATGAGTAGAGTGACCAGGGATGAATCTACTTTGGTTAGGGATGATCAAGTTATCTAGAAGGGGTCATAAACGATTCACAAGAATTTTGGGGAGGATTTTGTAGGGAACATTACAGAAGCTTATAGGGTGAAATAGCTTTATATTTTCAAGGTTATCAATTTTAGGTATAAGAGCAATAAGGGTTTTGTTAATCTCTAAGGGAATGGATTTCTCATGGTAGCAATGCCAAATAAAATGACACACATTATCCCCAATGACATTCCAGAACTCGTGATAAAATATAGCCTGAAAACCATCTCTGCCAGGAGCTTTGAAGGTACCAATTTTTTTCACTGCCTCCAGAATTTTAGCATGAGTTATATTTCTTTGAAGCACATTATTATCATCAATAGAAATTTTATGGTGTGCAAGATTACATCAATGATCAAGAACCTCAGTAGCATTAGCTTTAAACAAGGTTATAAAATAGTTTTGAATATGCTCATTCACAATATTAGGGTCATGCAGCCAGACTCCTTGCTCATTTTTCAAAGAGTCAATTTTTAATTTTCTTTTTCTAGTAATAGTAGAAACATGGAAAACATTTGTGTTTCTTTCACCTTGAGTGATCCAATTTGCCCTAGATTTTTCAAACCACAAAAGTTCCTCTTGAAAAAGAGTTTTATTAAATTGTGAAACCAAATCTTTTTCAAGAAAGAAAAAACTATGGGAAAAATAATTTTATTAAGCTTTTTGGATTCCCTCAATGCGAGCAAGGAGCCACTGTTTCCTTTTAAAGATTTTACCAAAGACTTTCTTGTTCCAAACAAGGGAGTTTTCGGCAACAAGATTGAGATTGGAGTTCAAAGAACTGGCAGTGTTCCAAGAAGCATTCACAATATCAACATAAGTAGGGTGTGATAGCCAAGCGGCCTCAAAATGAAAAGGGCAGTTAAAAAGGAAGTTTGGATATACCTTCAACATAGACAATGAAAGTCGAATGATAAGAGTAGGTACGAGGGAGGTTTCGAATTACACCTTCAGAGAAGGCAGTTCTCCATTCTACATTGCAAAGAGCTCTGTCCAACCTTTCCATGGTGTTTGTCATACCTCTTCTATTGTTTGACCAGGTGAATTTAGGGCCAGTACATCCCAAATCCATGAGGCCACAATTGTTTATGCTCTCCTGGAACCTTCGATACCTGCCTTGTTGGTTGTTATGGCTGAAGCTTCTCCTTTCATCTTGGCCGCCTACATCGTTGAAATCCCCTGCAACTAGCCAAGGGGATCTCATGGCTACTGCTGTGTCGTCTAAATCTTTCCAGAGCTTGTGACGAAGACTGATGTTAGGGCTAGCGTATACAGCAGACAAGATCCACTCCTCAAAATTTTCTCTTTTGATTGTTGCCTGAATAACCTGAGAAGTTGCAACATATGCATTGACTGAGACTTGAGTAGGATTCCATATGAGCCAAATACCTCCTACCCTTCCAACTGGGTCAACAACTGTAGAAGCAGTGAAGCCTAGATTGTTGAAAAATAAACCCATAGAACTGAAAGGAACCTTTGTTTCGAATAAAGCGACCACATCAGGCCGATGAACTCTGATGAGTTCCCTGAAATTTCTTTTGAAAACTTTATTGCCGGCCCCCCGACAGTTCCAAAGCATGACATCCATAGATGAACGATTGGGGAAAACAGGTAACTGTTCCAAACTGCTTAGACCAGTTATATCACGAACTTTCTTTTGATTTAACACAAATGAGCTCAGAGCTGCCATCTGTGTTGCTTGCACTGGTCTTCCTCCCGCACACTGCCATTTGGCCTCGATGTTCAGTCTTATCTCTTCGATCCACCATTCGATACCTACTAGATGAATGGCTTCGCTCTCGGGTTCTAGGTACGAGCCCACTGCACTGTGAGTCATTCTTGTTAGTTGCACCTCTGGTAACACCATGTCATCGATACGTTCAGAAGTTCAACGGTCAGACGCCAGGAAAGGCCCGTGTGGCCAATTTCGAAACAGCCCTCGAGCAGGAGGCACCAAAGCCGAATCAGAAGGAGTAGATCTCGTCGGAAGAAGCTCGTGGAGCAACCGTGATGGATTCTTCTGCAAATCAGTGCAACAGCCGTTCTCCTAGACACAGAGAGGCTTCAATTTCAAAATAACCATTTGGCATGGACTTGCTACACTTTTACCCTTTGAGAGGCTCGCTGGGCCGAAAACCCGGAAGGGCGACCCAGGCAAAAGTTAGAGCAAGAGAAAAATACAAAAAAGAGTCAAAAGATACAAAAAAAGAAGAAAAAAAAAAAGAAGAAAAGAAAAAAAAGAAATGAAAAAAAGAAATAGAAAATGAAAAGAAGCTCGCAAGGTCGAAAACCCGCATTGGGCGCCTTGGCAAAAGTGAGAGCCAAACAAAGTGAAGGTTAAAATACTGGAGTGTACCTTAACCGGAACTACGTAAGGCTTGATTCCCATGTTTGGGATACGTAGGCAACTTCATCATGAAGTCCAGCCCCCAACGCTTTCATAAGCGTCTCAGTCCATGCAATGGTTTCGATTTCATCCCCAAAGTCCAGTGGCCAACACCCTTCAAGGTGATTGTGTCCATATATGTGTTGTGACCGTCTTCGTCATCTCTGTGTCTAAGAACTCGACCACCGCCGATGAAGACTGTCTGCGGATTGCTGCGGCACCATCCCAAACAAGGGGCAGCTTTCCATTGCCGCGAGCCGCCGTGAGCCGCCATTCAAACTAGGGGCAACTTTCCGTTGCCTCCCACCCCCCTTCAAACCAGGGGCAATTTTCCATTGCCTCCGATCCGAGGTTGCGCATCTCGAAGGGTAAGTTCCATGCTTGTTGAGCATCAGAAGCCCGCGACTGAAGCGCCCGTA
>NW_021024525.1:936432-1051600 GCF_004153795.1 Camellia sinensis | reverse complement strand
ACCTGTGTTTTAGGTCTTCTCCGAGCGTGTCTCGTTGTGTTTAGGTCGTGTACTTATATTTGAGTCCTCCCCGCTGTGTTCGGTTGTAGGCTCGATATCCCGGTTTGAAAAACCCTCATTCGATTTCAAAAATCATTTATGCTCTGAATACTGTGCCATTCTCTACATTTGAGCATGTTTCGACTCCAACCGGTTCCATCTTTGAGGTCCGTCCTGTCAGATTGGGCTGTTTGTTTGAGAATTGCCGTGTGCAGGATGAATCGAATGCTGTGTTATGGGCTGTGTGCAGATTAATCCCCAACAGAGTAAGGGCCGTGTATCCGGAATCAAGCAGTGGGTTGCTTGGGTTATTTTGCTGTTGGCTGTTTAATTATCTGATTATTACAAGTGCAAGTGTTCAATTTTCAGATAACCGATCAATTTCATTTACATTGAGGTGTAACATGATGGAATGCGATGCAATACATGAGATATGTAAATGTAACACTTTTTAAGCAAAAATCTGTTCATTTCATAATCTTTTCGAGTACAAGGTTTTGGAAATCAAAATCTGCCTGTGGCAGTACAAGGTAATCTATCTACCGACAAAAAAGGAAAAGTACAAAGAAGAAAAGATAGCAAAAATCTGCCTCCATGTCGAGCACTCCGGGGGGCCGTCAGTCCGTCCTAGTCCTCTTCCTGGACGAGGGTCCAGGAGTATCATCAGCATCGTCGTCAGAGCCCGAGCTAGTGCCTCCTCCGGTCTCCTCCTCTGATGACTCTGACTCCGCCTCTGCCTCCGCCTCAGACTCCTCGTCGTCGTCATCATCCGGGACTGGAGCTCGCGAGCTGCTCCCGACGTGGGTACGCCCTCTCCTGGTACGGGGAAATATCCGACCCTCCTTATCTCTCCCCTGGGCAGGGACAGAAGGTCTAGCTGGAGCACCTCCTGCCATAGGAATCTGGAAAGGAGGCTGAAAAAAAGTACACAAAAGTGAAATGCATCAGTATACTGTAGACAGTTTATCAGTGCAGAATGCAACGTCGAGTACAGTGTATGAATGCCGTGAGCAGTTTAGCAGTGCAGAATGCAGTGTGTGAGTACAGTGTATGAATGTCGTGAGCAGTTTATCAGTGTAGGGTACGGTGTAGAATGCAGTGTATGCAGTGTATCAGATGCTGTGAGATCAGTGTATCAGATGTTGTGCCATGCGTCGGATTATGCAAAGCAGTGTATGAATGGTTTGAGGCCAGTGTCAGAAGGACATACCGGTATGCTGTAGACGGCTAGGAGGTCAAATGTCCGCTGGAGCATCCCCATCATCGAGGCATTCACCGCCAACGACTGACGGGTGTACTCAGAAGAAGCCTGCAAAGGTATCAGATGCATTAGTATTCTGTGGAATATCAAGTAAACTGAAATGAAATAACTGTACGAAGTGCAATGATACATACCGGCGGAAGGTCGGGGATGTCAGTGAACTCATGCCCAGCCGGTGGAGGGGCGAAGGGGATCTGATAGGTCGCCCCACCCTGCCCCTGGAAAGTCAGCACAGCAGGAAGGGCAGGCCAGCCCGCTCCTCGTCCTCCCCGCACTCCGCCCCTGCTACGGACCCGGGCCCTCCTCGAAGATCCAGCCCCTGCTCCTGCTCCGGCCCCAGCCGCCGATGCTACAGGCTTGGCCCCCTCTGCTCGACGGCCGCTCAAGGGGCGCATCAGGTACGTCCACACGTACTCCTGATAGTCGCCGGTGCCTCGGAAGCCGGCCTCCTCCCAGCCGATGGAGTAATCATCCAGCTGCTCAGGGGTCAGCCCCTCGGTCTCCCTCATCTCTGCAGGAGGGTGAGCCGGGACTATCTGCTCAGGTAACCCGCGGGTCTGGCGTAGAAAACGCTCCCCCAGGTACCAAGCCCGACAGACCGGGCCCTCTAGCACCAGGGAACCGACCCCGCATCGCCGACGGCAAGGAAGACCATGGCCGCCATGTGATCTGAAAGTGACAGACAGTTTGTTATCTACTGTTATTGAAATATGCAGTGGGAAAGTGAAGCTAAATGAACTGAAAGTAAAGCATACCTTTGTGGGGGTGATGGTGTCGAAATATCGGCGGAAGAAGCCGAACGTCTCCCGTGGTCGCCGGGTGCATCTCCCGTCAAAACGACTCGAGAACGGGACAGCCGGAGGAGGCTCCGCAACTGGTACGGGTGCAAGCCTAGGGAAGTAGGCGTAAACCCACAACTGCAAAACAGATGTCAGTATGACTATCAGATAAAGCAGGATATACAGAATGAAGTAGAAATGGCAGAGCCGTGTTTTGTGCAGTGTATTGTGTGCAGTGTACAGTGTGTACAGTATACAGCAAGTATAGAGCAGACCACAGTGTGCAGTGTACAGAGTACAGAAAGTACGAGACAAGAATGAAAAAGCGGAGAAGAAGTATACCTCCCAAGCCCACCAGTAGCCTCCAAGCAGCTGGCCGCTGCCACGAGAAGCCGAGCTCATGTATCCGTACAGGGTGGCCAGAGCAGCGCCGCCCCAATCGTAGTGCAAGATATCCCGGACGTCCACCAGTGCGCTGAGAAGGCAGAGAGGCACGGTGTTCGCCCGGTCGGCGAAGATGGTAGTCCCGAACAGGAACATGAGGAAGCCACGAGCATACCTCTCCTCGTCCTCCGGGGTCATCTGCGCCTCCTCCCCCAATGCGGGCTGGACCCGAAATTGTGTCTCGAACCAGGAGTACCGCACGAAGCCTGGACGAGCTAGCGGTGGGGCCTCCCCCAGTAAATGGACCTGAGCAGCGGTCCACTCATCCATGTCGGTGTCGAAAGGGATCAGATTCCCCCCTACCCCGATGCCTGTGAGCATCGAGAAGTCATAAGGGGTCATCGTCATGTCCCCTGCAGCAGAAAAATGGAAAGAATCGGTGGCGTCCCACCACCTCTCTGCCAAAGCGGCAAGAAGAGGTCTGCATGTGGAGAGCCTAGAGAGCCCTCGGCAGAAGGTGCCGAAGCCCGCTCGGTCCACGATGCGCTGGACCGCATCAGGGAGCTCATCATACCACTCCCGCGCACCAGTATTCCCATACCCGCGAATGGTATGGGAACCCTCCTGCAAACAGAAAATTGACAATTGCAAGACAACATTCAACATGCAGTTTTGAAAAGAACAGATATGGCATGTATGCAAGTTTGTCAGATTCGGGCAAATACCGGGTGCCGGTGTGCTTACAGTGAAACACGTGTGCTGTGTCAGCATGTTTGAGTGTTTCAGAACAGATGTAGCATATGTGCAAGTTTGACAGATTCAGACAAATACTGGATGTCAGTGTATGCAGTGGAATACAGTGTGCCGTGTGTTTGAATGATTCGGGGCTAGTGCAGTGTGTGTGCATGTGTCAGTCTCAAGCAGATATCAGTTGTATGTATGTTTACAGTCAACTACGGTCTACGGCATATCAGATTTCAGCAATTAAAGAATACAGCTAACTATGGCAGTTTTGTATCCTACATTGCAGAAAGTAAAGCAGAAGATGAAGAGTTACCTCGGGAGTGCCGAATGAAAGGTGGGAGGTAGGCTCACGCAGCAGTAGCTCAGGCGCCACATGCCTCTCAAAGCTCCGGAACTGACGCAGGCCGTCTGGGGGCAGAACGTGAATCGCCGGCCGGTAGGTCGCCGGGTCGAACGGGCGCTCGCTCAGTGGTAAGACCTCGACCCCGGGATCCATCTCGTGGTCCGGGGGAGTCCCGACACGTGGAATGTCGTCCGCCATGAATGAAAGGGCATGGAAATGAAGAGGAAAGTGGAGGGAACGAACCCCGAAAAGGCGAGAACGCCGAACGAGGCACCGAAACGAGAATGTGATCGGTGGAAAATGTCCGAAACGCGAAGAGAAACGCGAATCCGACGACGAAACGGGCGTAGAACGCGAAGAAATGGACGAAAAAGGAGAGGAAAAAGCTCTAGAGAGAGAGTATGGGGGTTTTCGGCGTGGAGAGAATGAGAAAATAGGGCTTGAAGCCCTATTTTATAACACCCAAGGTGAAAAGACAAAACTGCCCCGCACCAGCAACTGTTTGCCTGTCGGCAATGTTTTGTGCCGGCCGGCACTTTTTTGTGCCGATGGAATTGTTTTTGTGCTGATGGCCAGCCGGTGGCCTCCCCTTTCGGCCGGTGGGGTTCCCACAGCCTTGTTTAGGCCATATGAGAAGTTTGTGGTCTTCATAGCTCAAGAAAGTGCAAGAAAGTGCATCTCCGATGTTCAACCGGCCTCCGTTTTGACCGCGGGCCGTGTCTCCAGTGCGTGGCACTCAAATTCGTGCAAGGTGTATCCTTTTTGTATCCTTTTGAATTCAAAAGTTGCCCCATGTGTGTTGCACAAGTTCATCACACTACTTCTGCGCATTACATCGCACTGTCGTGCGCCACACATTTGCATTGTTATGCACGTGTTACATGCGTTGCAACACGCACCCCGTTGCATTGTCGTGCACATTTCTCATGCATCATCATTGCATTTCCATTCCATGCATTGTCATGCATTCCGAAATACGTGCATTGTTGCGCAGTTAAGCCCATTTACATTCCGTATGGCATACGTGTCGCACTCGCGCATCGCACTGCTTTGTGCATTTCAAACCTCGCGCTGTTCTGCGCATTGCACTGTTTTGTGCGTTTCGAAATTGTTCGCGCTGTTCTGCGCATCGCACTGTTTTGTGCATTTCAAACCTCGCGCTGTTCTGCGCATGGCACTGTTTTGTGCATTTCAAAATTATTTCGCACTGTTTTGCGCATCGCACTGTTTTGTGCGCCTCGCTTGCATCTTGCATGTGTCAATTTCGCGCTGTTCTGCGCATTGCACTGTTTTGTGCATTTCAAACCATCGCACTGTTTTGTGCATTTCAAATCGTCGCACTGTTTAGTGCATTGCATTCCGTCGCGCTGTTTTGCGCATCTCATTGCATTTTGCATTGTCATGCATGTTAATTACACTACCTGCGTAGACCGCATGTTTGTAATCATCTCAATACCTGCGTAGACCGCATGTTTTTATTGCGTAGACCGCATCTCAATTCTTTACTTGCGTAGACCGCATGTTAATTCTTTGTTTGCGTAGACCGCATGTCAGTTCTTTCCCTGCGTAGACCGCATGTTTGTAATCATCTCAATACCTGCGTAGACCGCATGTTTTTATGCGTAGACCGCATCTCAATTCTTTACTTGCGTAGACCGCATGTTAATTCTTTGTTTGCGTAGACCGCATGTCAGTTCTTTCCCTGCGTAGACCGCATGTATTGCTTGCGTAGACCGCATGTTTAATTTCAATACCTGCGTAGACCGCATGTTTTGATTGCGTAGACCGCATGTTTACATCCATTACCTGCGTAGACCGCATGTATTGCTTGCGTAGACCGCATGTTTAATTATTATCATTTTCATTACCTGCGTAGACCGCATGTTTTGACTGCGTAGACCGCATGTATTGATTGCGTAGACCGCATGTTCAATTTCATTACTTGCGTAGACCGCATGTCTTGATTGCGTAGACCGCAATTCTCAAACAATTTCAAGCAATTTTCAAGGTAGAACTCAATTTCTCTCCCTCTCCCTCTCTTGGTCGGTTAAGCACAAGAAAATGGCTGAGCAATTGTGTTTTGATTCAAGTATAAGGCTCAAGTGTGTGTATATGAGATAGTGGCAAAATGGTAAATATGGCAAACTCTTTAATTGGCTTATTTTAATCTAATTTAATCATACCTAATCAATTTTCAGATAATTATACTATAAAATCACATAAATTACGAGGGTCACAAAACACTAATCGGTTTCAGATTCGGCCGCCGATAAGGCCTTCAATTAGCAGTTTAAACATATAAACATGAACAGATAATCAGACAATCAAACAGATAGAATGCAATTAACTAACATATACTCAGTCAATTCAGTTTCAATTTCAGTCAGTCAGTTCAGTATTTCATTCAGTTCGATTATCAGTCAGTTATCAGTTCCGTTTAGCAGTAATCGGTGATTATCGGTAATCAATCAGTCCTTAATCAGTAAACAGTATGAGGGTTGTTACAGAGATAATGACTTCTACACTTTCCAGATTCCACCTACCATCCTCATCTATTATGTCTTCCACTGATACCTCTTCTTTAGTATGAGGTCCTGGAAACCTGGTTTCAAGGGTGCATTCTCCACACCACCAATCATTCCAAAAAGAGATGTGTTTTCCATCACCAATTCTCCACTTCTGGCCTTTACTGAGAATATCTCTAGTTTTCATAATGCTTTTCCAAGTCTGAGAGGCTTTTTTATGGGTGGGCCAGCTAGAAAAAGTGTTTCTGTTTAAATACTTCCCTCTAAGAATTTTGCACAAAGTAAGATTTTTATCACAATTGATCTTCCGACCTAGCTTAGTCAAGAGGGTCAGGTTTTGATTTTCAGCTTTCCTTTACCCAAACCCACTTTCTTTTTTACTTCGGCATACTTGATTCCAATTCACCGAATGAATGGATCTCTTGTTCTTTTGTTCACCCCACAAGAAGCTTCTGTGTATCTTGTCAATATTCCCGCACACACTTTGAGGTAATTTTGAAGTTTGCATAAGGTAAAAGGGGATAGATGAAGATACTGACTAGATTACAGTAGCTCTCCCAACAAGTGATAAAGTTCTGGCTTTCCAAGCAATTTTTTTTTAAACTATATCCACAACATTACTATAAAGGTTTCTACTAACCCGATTGTGAATAAGAGGCACTCCAAGATATTTTCCTAGGTCTTGAGTCAACGAAATACCACAAAATAGACTAAGGGCAGAGGCTTTATTCCTGTCCACATTAGGGGAAATGAACATTTTGGATTTAAGGAGATTAATTTTTTAGCCTGAGATAGCATAGAATTCTTCCATGGTTTCCATAAGAGTCTCACAATTCTCTTGATCATCTTTGGAAAGCAGAAGTAGATCATCTGCACACACACACACACACACACACACACAAAACTGAGAAACAGATGGCTGTTCCTAGAGGCTTTGATTTCTTTCCATTCTTTGTTCTCAACTTTATCTTTATTCATATTTGAGAGCCTTTCCATATATAAAACAAACAAACAAGGTGAAAAATGATCTCCCTGTCTGAGACCTCTTCCAGGAGAGAAATCTTGCATAAGTTCCCCATTCCACAAAATAAAGAAATTAACATTAGAAACACAGCTCATGATGAGATCCACCCAATGGGTGTTAAGATTGAATTCAGTCAAGCTTTCTCTGATAAAGTTCCCAGAAATTCTACCATATGCTTTTTCCAAATCAAGCTTAATGATTAAACCCCCATTTTTATGCTTCTATTACACAATGTATGGATTAATTCTTAGGTGATAATGATGTTGTCATGAGTAGAGTGACCAGGGATGAATCTACTTTGGTTAGGGATGATCAAGTTATCTAGAAGGGGTCATAAACGATTCACAAGAATTTTGGGGAGGATTTTGTAGGGAACATTACAGAAGCTTATAGGGTGAAATAGCTTTATATTTTCAAGGTTATCAATTTTAGGTATAAGAGCAATAAGGGTTTTGTTAATCTCTAAGGGAATGGATTTCTCATGGTAGCAATGCCAAATAAAATGACACACATTATCCCCAATGACATTCCAGAACTCGTGATAAAATATAGCCTGAAAACCATCTCTGCCAGGAGCTTTGAAGGTACCAATGTTTTTCACTGCCTCCAGAATTTTAGCATGAGTTATATTTCTTTGAAGCACATTATTATCATCAATAGAAATTTTATGGTGTGCAAGATTACATCAATGATCAAGAACCTCAGTAGCATTAGCTTTAAACAAGGTTATAAAATAGTTTTGAATATGCTCATTCACAATATTAGGGTCATGCAGCCAGACTCCTTACTCATTTTTCAAAGAGTCAATTTTTAATTTTCTTTTTCTAGTAATAGTAGAAACATGGAAAACATTTGTGTTTCTTTTACCTTGAGTGATCCAATTTGCCCTAGATTTTTCAAACCACAAAAGTTCCTATTGAAAAAGAGTTTTATTAAATTGTGAAACCAAATCTTTTTCAAGAAAGAAAAAATTATGGGAAAAAGAATTTTATTAAGCTTTTTGGATTCCCTCAATGCGAGCAAGGAGCCACTGTTTCCTTTTAAAGATTTTACCAAAGACTTTCTTGTTCCAAACAAGGGAGTTTTCGGCAACAAGATTGAGATTGGAGTTCAAAGAACTGGCAGTGTTCCAAGAAGCATTCACAATATCAACATAAGTAGGGTGTGATAGCCAAGCGGCCTCAAAATGAAAAGGGCAGTTAAAAAGGAAGTTTGGATATACCTTCAACATAGACAATGAAAGTCGAATGATAAGAGTAGGTACGAGGGAGGTTTCGAATTACACCTTCAGAGAAGGCAGTTCTCCATTCTACATTGCAAAGAGCTCTGTCCAACCTTTCCATGGTGTTTGTCATACCTCTTCTATTGTTTGACCAGGTGAATTTAGGGCCAGTACATCTCAAATCCATGAGACTATAATTATTTATGCTTTCCTAGAACCGTCTATGCCTTCCTTGTTGGTTGCTTTGGCTGAAGCTTTTTCTTTCATCTTGGCCTCTTACATCATTAAAATCCCCTGCAACTAGCCAAGGGGATCTCACGGTTGCTGCTGTGTCTTTTAAGTCTTTCCAGAGATTATGTTGAAGATTGATGTTAGGGCTAGCATATACAACAAACAAGATCCACTCCTTAAAGTTTTCTTTTTTGATTGTTGCCTGAATAACCTGAGAATTTGCAACATATGCATTGGCTGAAACTTGAGTAGGATCCCAAATGAGCTAAATACCTCTCACCCTTCTAATTAGGTCAACAACTGTAGATGCAGTGAAGCCTAGATTGTTGAAGAATAATCCTATAGAACTAAAAATAACCTTTGTTTTGAATAAAGTGACCACATTAGGCCGGTGAACTCTTATGAGTTCCCTAATATTTCTTTTGAAGACTTTATTGCCGCCTCTCCGACACTTCCAAAGCATGACATTCATTGATGAACGATTGGGGAAGTTAGGTAGCTGTTACATCTACTTAGACCAGTTATGTCACGAACTTGTTTTTGAGCCAACATAGATGAACTCAAAGCTACCATCTGTATTGCTTGCACTGGTCTTCCTCCTGCACTTGTCCATTTGGCCTTGATGTTCAGTCTTATCTCTTCAATCCACCATTTGATACCTACTTGGTAAATAGCTTCGCTCTTGGGTTCTAAGTACGAGCCCACTACACTGTGAGCCATTCTGGTCAGTTGCACCTTTGGTAACACCATGTCTTCGATACTGAGATTTTGGTTCATTCTTAGAATCTAGTGGTTTATGTTTAAAATCAAGGTTTTCACTTGGTGGTACCTCTGGTTGGGGAATCAAAGGTGGGGGTGGACATAGCAATTGAGAAAAAGATGTGTGAGCTGGGTTTTGGGAGGTTGTGGTTATGGCAATATTAGGGATTTGGCTGGGGGAGGTTGTGCACGTATCAGTCATAATTTCCTCTATTTCCATACTTGTAATTTGTTCAAGCCTGGGGTTATGGCTAGTCTATTCCATCTCAGATCTATTTTGTTTTTGCATAGCTGGTGCTTTGTCTGTGAGCTAGTGTTGTTTTTTCCCAGATGGGATGCTATTTTCAATATATTCCTTCTCATATACTCTTTGCACGTGGCTTTCACTATATGATGCTTTGTTTAGAAAATCCTTCTTGTATTGGTTTGGTTCAACATTTTTTTCTTTATCTCTGGGTATGTCCAAAGCGTTGGAAGGGGTTTCAGCTAAAGGACCAAATCTATTATTGGGCCTTCTAGAATTGTTGGGTCCTACTTGTCTCCAAAAAACAATGGGCCTTCAATTTTTCCTACTAACCAATATCTATAGGCCATATTTTGCCCCTTCCTGTTCTTTGTTAATTGTGCCTTGGGTGTTTGGTGAATTAGTCGTTGTGTCTTGTCGTTGCTACCCTATTGAACCGTTAGAGTTGGTGCCCAAATTTGTTTTTCCCAGTTCTGGTGCCAGCTTAGTATTGCAGTACTCTTTCCAATGACCAACTTTGCTGCATGTGAAGCAAAAGTAATGCAGATGCTCGTACTCAATGTTGTATGTATACTTTCCAATTGCAAATCTAGAGATCAGAGAGGCTTGGTTAGGTCAACTTCCACACTCACTCTGGCATATCTACCTCTAGCTGACATAGTTGTGTTAAGGCCCACCTATAACGGCTGCCCAATTGCCTTAGCTATGTGGTAAAGGACCTTTTCATTATAATACTCTATTAGGAATTGAGGGAATCTTACCTAAAGTGCAATGGCAACCTCCCCCGCTTCTGACGGTTTAAAACCATGCTCCCGTCTCCTAACTGTGAGGTAATGATCCATAATAATCTATGGGCCTTCAGTGTAAACTCTACTACAATCAGCCATCATCTCAAATTTAATTACGAAAAAGCGTAACCCCAAATTGGTAGCTTCGAAATCTCCTTGTAAACCCCAGATTTTTTTGAGCTTGGTAACAAAGAACTTATAACCAATTGTCTTCCCCAGTAATCTCACAATAAGGAAATATTTCCATGGTTTACGAATGTACCTGATTAGGCGCGATGGAAGTTTGATTTTTGGAATCACAATCCCTAGATCCCTTCCATGGATTTCATCTTCCATCTCCTCAATTTCTTCATTTTTTTCCTCATCAAAAAGATGCTCAAGTGTTTGAGTTGACTGCATCAAAATTTTGAGCAATCTTTCGACATTTGCTCTATTTTCACTTTAAAAATAAAAAATCACTTTCTTATTAGGGTAAATTATAATTTACCCTTTCAACTATCACTTAGTATCATGGAAAATTTACCCATAAATCTCATTTGTAGGATACAAGCCTAGGGTTATGGCTAGTCTATTCCATCTCAGATCTATTTTGTTTTTGCATAGCTGGTGCTTTGTCTGTGAGCTAGTGTTGTTTCTTCCCTGATGGGATGCTATTTTTAGTATATTCCTTCTCACATACTCTTTGCACGTGGCTTTCACTAGATAATGCTTTGTTAGAAAATCCTTCTTGTATTGGTTTGGTTCAACACTTTTTTCTTTATCTCTGGGTTTGTCCAAAGTGTTGGAAGGGGTTTCAGCTAAAGGCCCAAATCTATTATTGGGCCTTCTAGAATTGTTGGGTCCTACTTGTCTCCAAAAAACAATAGGCCTTCAATTTTTCCTACTAACCAATATCTATAGGCCATATTTTGTCCCTTCATGTTCTTTGTTAATTGTGCCTTGGGTGTTTGGTGAATTAGTCGTTGTGTCTTGTCGTTGCTACCCTATTGAACCTTTAGAGTTGGTGCCCAAATTTGTTTTTCCTAGTTCTGGTGCCAGTTTAGTATTGCAGTACTCTTTCCAATGACCAACTTTGCTGCATGTGAAGCAAAAGTAATGTAGATGCTCGTACTCAATGGTGTATGTATACTTTCCAATTGCAAATCTAGAGATCAGAGAGGCTTGGTTGGGTCAACTTCCACACTCACTCTGGCATATCTACCTTTAGCTGACATAGTTGTGTTAAGGCCCACCTTTAACGGCTGCCTAATTGCCTTAGCTATGTGGTAAAGGACCTTTTCATTATAATACTCTATTGGGAATTGAGGGAATCTTACCTAAAGTGCAGTGGCAACCTGCCCCGCTTCTGACGGTTTAAAACCATGCTCCCATCTCCTAACTGTGAGGTAATGATCCATAATAATCCATGGGCCTTCAGTGTAAACTCTACTACAATCAGCCATCATCTCAAATTTAATTACAAAAAAGCGTAACCCCAAATTGGTAGCTTCGAAATCTCCTTGTAAACCCCAGATTTTTTTGAGCTTGGTAACAAAGAACTTATAACCAATTGTCTTCCCCAGTAATCTCACAATAAGGAAATATTTCCATGGTTTACGAATGTACCTGATTAGGCGCGATGGAAGTTTGATTTTTGGAATCACAATCCCTAGATCCCTTCCATGGATTTCATCTTCCATCTCCTCAATTTCTTCATTTTTTTCCTCATCAAAAAGATGCTCAAGTGTTTGAGTTGACTGCATCAAAATTTTGAGCAATCTTTCGACATTTGCTCTATTTTCACTTTAAAAATAAAAAATCACTTTCTTATTAGGGTAAATTATAATTTACCCTTTCAACTATCACTTAGTATCATGGAAAATTTACCCATAAATCTCATTTGTAGGATAAGAATGGAAATGTTATGTGTGTTGAGATATTTTTGGGAGGATTTGGGGGTTTCATGCTGGCAACGTCTGCTGGTTGATGTTTAACGTGTTTGGTGTTGGGTGTTGAAACTCCTTTTTCTGGTGGTGTGGTGTTCCGGTGAGGGAAATGCAGAGTTTGTTTGGTTCGGTCCGGGGTGGAATTATGACAAGGTACG
Source organism: Camellia sinensis (assembly GCF_004153795.1). Classification (NCBI taxonomy): domain Eukaryota; kingdom Viridiplantae; phylum Streptophyta; class Magnoliopsida; order Ericales; family Theaceae; genus Camellia; species Camellia sinensis. The sequence goes on along the minus strand of NW_021024525.1, from coordinate 1,039,174 downwards.
TGTGTTGGTTAGTTGATGTTTTATGTTTAATGTTTTTTTGTGTTTTGTTGCGTTGGTTTCTGTGGTTGGTTTGGAGTGTTGCCAGGTTCATTATTAGGGTCCATTTTTTGTCGTTACGATGGTTCATTGTTGTGTTTTGTTGTATTGTTTATTGTGTTTTGTTGGACTAGTCGGCCAGATGGTTCGATGTAGTTGTATTGTTTTGTTTATGTTGATTTTAATACGGAAACATTTTGTGTCGTATCACGTGACGTTGGTGCATCCAGTATGTACATATGTAGCATGCAACACATTTGTGGTGTGTTAAGGTTTTCTTTTCTGTATGTGATGATGTTACGAGGGGTCACAACACACTAGCTGTCATTATTTTGACCCATTTTCTATTTGTGTCACATGAGTGTTCTGGCAATGTTAGTGTAATAATAATGGGTGTGGTTAATTTCAATTCTTATTTCACATTTGGAGTTTTAATGTGTTACATTGATTGGAGTGTTACGTTTGGAAAAAAATACGAGTTGCTTTTTTTTTTGTTGTGTTTTTTTGTGTTACATTGGAATACTTTAGGTCAAGTTTGGCATATTGCAAAAAAATCAAAAGTCAAAAAGTTACTCAAAAAGTTAAAAAGTTAACACTATTCACCAAAAGTCAACAATTACGGCTGCACAACTCTCAATCTTAATTTTTTCCTACAAATCAATTTTTACAATTTTTTATTACACATTTTTCCATAAAAAGTCAAAAAGTTAACCCAAACATCTATATTTTCTTCCTCAATTTTTTAGTCCAAAAAGACAAAAAGTGCACTTATTTAGGACACCCCAAACAACCCCTTACATTTAAGTGTTACGTTTGAGAAAAATACATTAGAAATTTTTTTCGGAGTGTTATGTTGTCACGTTTAAAAAAGTACATTAAGAATTTTTTTAATATGCTACATTGGAGTGTTATGTTATTATTCGTACAATGAGGAAAAACCCAAAACTTCTATAGTGTGAATTGTCCAAATGTGTAATTTTAGATTTGGAAAAATCCACTTTTATCCCTAAAAAATTAAACCTAAACGTGTAAGTGATTACTCTTTTATATAATTTTTACTTTAATGAGACCTTTAGATTCATAAGAAAAAAATGAAGAATTAAATAGTTCACAAAATTACATTTTAAAATTTATTAATATTTCACCCTAATATAATTTTATTTCCCTCACTAAAAAATTATTACATTTCATCACCTTAAACTATTAATTCTTATCCTTGTGAAATTTCTATTAAGAACCTATACATATATAAATAAAAAATTGACAATGTAACATGTGACTTGCACGTTGCATTTATGATATTGTTATTTGTTATCTTCTCCTATTGATAAACAAAAAAGAAAAAAAATGTCAATCCTGACAAAAATTCTTGAAATGAAATGGCTGAGCGTTTAGTGATTTGAAGTGATGGTGGACATAAAGTAGGATTATTGGAGAAAAAGCTGGCTAGCTTTATGTAGGCAATTTCGTCCGGGGATTTTTTTTTTTTTTCAGTGTTTATTTTTGACAAAAAATTTGAGTTTTTTAAAGACTTATATAGAGGTTGAGGTCTCTTTTGAAAATATGTTATTTTAATAATTTTTTATAAAAAAATATACAGTAAAGTAAAAAGAATAATGTGATATTTATAGTGACTTTTTGACTTTTTAACTAAAATGTATAGTTGATAAATTAATGAAACCTAAAAGACCATAAAAAAAGTTATGTTTATTGAAAAAAGTGCTGCTAAATACAAAAGAAAATAGAGAAAAAAAAAAAAAGGAAGCTGATTTTAAATTGTCGATAATGTGGTTGCTCATGAGCCAAAAAATACAAGAGCAAGGGACAGAAGGGACACAAACTCTCAGTTTTCCAAGTCCTCTTTCTTCATTTTTGCCTTTTAATGGGGCTTAATTAATGGTTGCTATTTGATAATAAAAATGTAGACACACCAAGAGGTTTTGTACAATCAAACAATTAGGACAATGAGATTGTTGAAAAAAATTACAAATAGAAAGAAAATTTGGGAAAACAGTCTAAAATTTGATGGATAGTTCCTACTTATATAATGAAGGAAAGTTTTGGGAAGTTTAAAAAAATAGATCACTGAGAAAAAAATGAACTTGAATCCGTAGTGCTAACATCCATAACATATTTTTTCCTTTTTTTATAAGGATGTTTGCTGTGATTTTAAATGGCGCCCCGCAAGTAGACAGTGAGATTGATTTTTCAAAATTAGTCCGTGTAAATTGATTTGAACACTCAATTATAATAAATAAAAAAAAAGAAAAAAAAAAGATACATTGTAATAGGAGTGAAATTATAAGTTCATGCTAAGAGAAATACCATGACAAAATTTCATAAAAAACATAATTAGTAAATGAACATAAACATTACTATTTATATTAAATTATGAATACAATTGCAACAAATTCATTAAAAAAAAGTTGTTTATGAATTCATATAACTGTACAGTAATGATAAAACGTCTCTAAATATTCCTCTAAACTACAATAATACTTAATTTAACATAACAATCAATAATCCTTAGCCACAACCAAAAAATAAATAAATTATGGATGTAAAATTGTGCTTGTTAAACTTTGACTAAACAAATAAATCGAATCTCTTCCCTGAGATCTTGAAAACTAAGCTATAAGCATGTATAGAAATATAGAAACTCAATATCTGTACACAAAAAGACAATAAGACTGGTGGCTCATCCACTCGGGATTCTCCGACGGTCAAGTCGGTCAACTTATCTCACAAAGATATCGGCTCAAAATAACACACTAGTTCAGAACATAGCTTAGTCCTTCTCAATTCTCTTAAGAGTTCAACCTCACCCAAATAGGTAATCTGATATCATTTTGGACTCCTGTCCTTTATCCGATTATCTCGGAGTTCAATCACATCATATCTCAGCAACTTGAATCACCTACGTGACACCTCGGCTAATAAACTAGGCTATGTGGACAATTTTTCAAAATTATGTCTCCACAAGAATCATATAATAATCACCCATAATTTTTTACCTTAAAAGATAAATATATCAATTTTTTTTAGGGCAAATTACACAAATAGTCCCTATAGTTTAGGGCTTATGTCACTTTGGTCCCTGACTTTTCAATTATAACACATTTGACCTTAAATTTTGAATCTTGTTCCAATTAAGGACAATTGAATATATAATTAGATTTTTCAAGGGTAAAATTGTCAATTTGATAAAATATAAACTAATTTGACAAAAATAAATGTCAAACAAATATTTTTGAATTTTTAAAAATCATTTCTACCTACTAAAAATAAAATTATGTAAAATCGATAAATCTTTTAGACATTTATTTATTTATTTTACTAAATTAATTTTTATTATATGCTTGGATGATGATCATGTAAAATTAATTTAAAAAAATTAATCATGTAATTTTTATTAATTTTACTTAATTTTATCATTGGTGGATAAAAATAATTTTAAAAAAAAACAAAAATATTTTTTTGACATTTATTTTTGTCAAATTAGTTTATATTTTATCAAATTGACGATTTTACCCTTGAAAAATCTAATAATATTTTCAATTGTCCTTATTTGGAACAAGATTCAAAATTTAGAGTCAAATGTGTCACAATTGAAAAGTCAGGAACCAAAGTGATACAAGTCCCAAACTATAGGGACTATTAGTGTAATTAACCATTTTTTTTATGTCACAAAATATAAGAATTTGAAGCTAGATAGTCTCGAAGCAACCATGTGGCACTATTTACATGGTGTTTCAAATCAATCACCTAATGAAAACTTTTTGACAATCACGTAATGAAAACTTTTTGAGTGAGTGTCGATTCACATTTGTTAAGTAATTAAAAGACAAATTATAGCTCACTTACTGTGTGTTTCAATTTCTTAGGCCAAGTTTGGCATCTACTAAATAATACAAAAAGTCAAAAAGTCATTATCCTATTTAAGTCACATCATCTTATTTAAATCACATCATCTCTCTAACACATCACATCAAACCCAACCCAAACCCAACCCATATAAGTCAATAAGTCAAAAAGTGTACTTTTTTAAAACATCCCAAACCAACCCTTACTGACCGAGATTACCATATAATACTTTAGGAGCATTCAATAATTCTCCCAGGTAATAGGTATTATTATTATGGTTACTCATTATTAGGGTTTCATTTGTTTCATCATAAAATATTCTACATACACATTGATAGGAGTGTAAAATTCACATTGACATGTTAATATTCACATTGATAGGAGTGTAAAATTAGCCTACGCCCCGTGGTTGCTCGAAACCCGCCCACGGCCCGTGGGCGGCCCGGGGCGGACCCGGCCTGACCTGTTAACAATGTGAATATTCACATTGACATGTTAACATTCACATTGATAAGAGTGTAAAATTGGCCTGCAGCTCGTGGGCAGCCCAAAGCCCGACCGCAGCCCGAGGCGGGCTTGGCCCGACTCGTGACATTGTGAATATTCACATTGACATGTTAACATTAACATTGATAGGAGTGTAAAATTTGCCCGCTGCCCGAAACTTGCCGGCGGCCCGGGGTAGGCCCGGCCCGGCCCGTTGACAATGTGAATATTCACATTGACATGTTAACATGCACATTGATAGGAATGTAGAATTGGCCCGCTGCCCGAAACTTGCCGGCGGCCCGGGGTAGGCCCGGCCCGGCCCGTTGACAATGTGAATATTCACATTGACATGTTAACATTCACATTGATAGGAATGTAAAATTGACTCACGGCCAGTGGGCTGTCCGAAGCCTGCCCACGGCCCGGGGCAGGCTCGTTTGGGTCCGGGCCCAAGCCGGTGGGTCGAGCCTCGGGTCGGGCCGATGGGCCTGGGCTTAGCCTCAGGCTTGGGTCGGGCTTGGGCGGGCCTAACCATTTTTTTAAATTCTTTTTAATTTTTTCTATCAAAATTTTATTATTTTCCACAAAAAAAGACACTAGGCCTCGGCACGGGCCGGGCCTCGGACCGAGCCTTGAATGGGCCTTAACGGGCCGATGGGCCGGGCCGGGCTTCAAAGTGATGGCCTAGGCCCTAGCCTAGGGTCTCGGACTAGGCTCGAGCCCGAGCCGGGCCGGGCCTAACCTACCCCGGGCCGCTGGCAAGCTTCGGGCAGCGGGTAAATTTTACACTTCTATCAATGTTAATGTTAACATGTCAATGTGAATATTCACAATGTCACGGGTCGGGCCAAGCCCGCCTCGGGCAGCGGACGAGCTTCGGACCGCCCACGGGCTGCGGGCCAATTTTACACTCTTATCAATGTGAATATTAGCATGTCAATGTGAATATTCACATTGTCAACGGGCCGGACCAGGCTCTCCCCGGGCCGCCCATGGGACGCGAGTCAATTTTACACTCTTATCAATGTGAATGTTAATATGTCAATGTGAATTTCACATTGTTAACTGCGAGCCGGGCCCGCCCCGGCGCCCCGCGTGGGCATGGTTTTCAGGCACGCACGAGGCGCGGGTAATTTTACACTCCTATCAATGTGAATGTTAATATGTCAATGTGAATATTCACATTGTCAACGGGCCGGCCGAGCCCGCCCCGGGCCTCCGGGCGGGCTTTCCCCATGGCCGCCATGGGCCGCGGGCCAATTTTATACTCTTATCAATGTGAATGTTAACATGTCAATGTAGCTATTCACATTGTCAACGGGCCGGACCGGGCCCGCCCCGGGCCACGGGCGGGTTTCGCGCCGCCACGGGACGCGGGTCAATTTTACACTCCTATTAATATGAATGTTAACATGTCAATGTGAATATTCACATTGTCAACGAGGCGGGCCCGCCCCGGCCCGACTCAAATTTTTCCGAGCACCCACGAGGATCGACATGGGCCGAGCCCCTACACATTGACGATATGAACATTCACATTGACGGTGTGAACATTCATATTAGGGGTATTTTGGTAATTATGGCACCCATAAGACTTATTGAAACATAAGAAAATAATGTGAAGTAAATAGAACATAAGTAGATGAAAAAGGATATTTTGGTCTTCTTATCTAAAATAAGACCTAATGAAATAATAAAAAAGAATATAGATTGGATGAAATAAAACTCTTAGAAAGTGGATTTATCAAAAAAACTCTCAATTGATTTTACATAATATATACATACATAGATATATATATATATATATATTTCCCTACGTTTGATTGACACTAGAAATACAAATATTCTATTGTCTAGAAGTAGAATCCGGGTTCAATAAAAAATCCATCTTGACTTTTTACCAAACAAAGTAAGTTAGGATATTTTATTTGAAAATGTCAAATGAGCTAAAAAGGGTCGAAAGATTTATTTGGAAATGCACAATAATTGCACTTACTTGATAAGTCCACTTATTTGGATTATATCATTTTTTTATTTTTTTACACATTTTTTTATAAAAAATCAAAAAATATACTAAATAAGAAAACCCTAAACAAACTTCAAAAAAATTGACTTACATAATTTTTACTGATAAGTCATTTTTGGGATTATAATAAAAAATATATATTTCACTTACATTTTATTTAATTAAAATAAAAAATATTAAAATATTTTAAAGTATTTTACATTAAAACAAATGAAATTTACGTGTGCCACATCATATGCTTTAACTAAATTTCTGTAGAAAGATTCTGAAGGAAGAACAATCGAACATGGGTTTTGATTTGTGCCCTCAAAAAGTTATTTCAACAATGTATATACATTCAAATCTATAAAAAAAATATAAATGTATATACATCCATGTAAGTGAGCTCAATTATTTGAACATATGAGAACTGGCAATTTTAAATATTGAATGTCCTTTTATGCAACAATATGAATACATAAATTTCAAAAATTATTTTTACTTACACTTTTGATAATTAACTTACTTCAATTATTATTTTAATAGGTTTCCATTGAAATACTAAAATATGCCCATGTTCTAGTTTAAAATTGTTCGTAAATTCAAATCTAGGAATGTATGGCGTTAGATCTTATAATTATTTTATTTTGGTTGTAAGCACATGATTAATGAAATTATTTGGTAAGAAAGATAAATTATAGTTTTGAAGGTTAACTCTTTTCGATTTTACTCATTGTTGTCAGACAACTACCAGATCGCAGATCGCTGAAAAAGTCATCACAAGTGGCCGACAATGGTGGTGATATGGACAGCTAGGTAAATTTAGTAGATAAATAAGTGGATAGATATGTGACATATGGACAGAGATCTATGACATTAAATCGATAGGCGAAATAGTGGACATATGACAGATAGGTAGGGGTAATATTGTTTTTGAAATTGTTATTGCCTTAATGACCCAAAAAAATTAGAATTTAAAGCTATTGTTCCAAAAATTTCAAAATTGAATTTGTAGTCTGAGTGCCTTATGTTCTGTCGTCTAAACAAAATTATAAAATATCAAATTGTCAACCTTAATTTTTGCAAAATAATGGAGGTAACATGCCATGTTCTAACCACAACTTTGTTCATCCAATTTTAATTTAACATCTAATTATGCCTATCATAGATGCCAAAATTCCAATTCTTGATCTGAGAATTCATATAATACAAGATATCATTAAATCTGAATCTAGATTGAGGTATTTTTGGCTTAAAATTTTATTTAATTCACAACAGTTTAAAAAAAATAATAAATAAATAATTGCATACATATGCCACATTGGCTGATAATGTATGTACGTCAATATATTAATTTGTTAATTTTTTTTATGTCCCTCAAAATAAATAAATAAAAAACTCTGCCCTTTGCATATGTACAACATCAATAAGGTTACATACACAGAAAAATTATAATAGTATGCATTGAAAAATAAATGTGACTCAATTTTATTCAAAGTGCGATCCATTTACTGTTATAAGAATGCTCTTATTTTATGCAATTTAACTCTTAAGCTATGTTTAGATAGTAAATTTGAAGAAGGATTTGTGAAGAGAAAATAAAAAGTATGAAAAAAATTAATTGAATAGGCTGTTGTAAACATTTCACCCTTAGGACATATGTTAGGAAAGTATTAAATAAGTAAAATTATTCTCATTTATATAGAAAATTGTAGAAACTTAAAAGTTGTTAGAATTTAAAAGCCAAAAAAATTACATAGAGACAAAAATACCATTTCACTTTAAAATGGTTTACTTTTTTTTTTTTTTTTTTCTTTAATTTGAAAGTTCCTTTAAAAGAGTTGTTAGATCCTTTGAAAACTTTTACTCAAATTTGAGAAGAAAAGGCTGTAGACCCCCATTCATCAAGAGCAATTTGAATGAAATAAGATAATTTTATTTATTTTATTTATTATTTTTTAAAATAAATAGAAAGAGTTTTTTATTTATATTTTTTGTTGTATTATTATAGCATTAATGGATTAATTTTTCTTTTTAATTTTTTTTTCTCCTAATATTGTAGTGTCAATGGATGAAAATCTAATTGCAAGAGATTCATCAATGTATATCGCGGAATTGTTTAACTAAAATGAATTTGCAAATAAATAAAGTACTATAACTTTATTTATATTTTTAACAAAATTTTAATTTTTTATTTTTATTTAGGTGACTCACTCCATAAATCCAAAATTAGATTTTGTTTGGTCAAAACTTTAGGCATTCAAATAGTTTGTCCATAGAGACATGCGTAGGCAAAATGACCATACTAGCGAAGTATTTATATGCCTTATGCGGGGACAAACTCCTCATTTTACAGACTAAAATCCTCATACCTCTCTCTCTCTCTCTCACACACACACACATACACACTCACAATTTCGACCATTGCTCAACACCACCACACCGGAACCATCACACAGCCGATCAGTATTGCCACACTAGCACCACAAATCTTCTGTAGTAACATGCAAATCCCAGAAAACTTTTAACTTCTGACATGTTTGTCGATCTAGGCCAGTCCACAATAGCTTCAATTTTTTGTAGGTCAACAGAGATACCATCCTTGTTGATTACATGCCTAAAAAATGCTATACTGTCAAGTCAGAATTCATATTTGGATAATTTTGCATACAATTTCTTTTCTCTCAAAATTTGTAAAACAATTCTTAGATGATTTTCATGTTCGTCCCTACTTTTGGAATAAATCAGTATATCATCAATAAAAACAACGATAAATTCATCAAGGAATTGTTTGAAAACCCTTTTCATTAGGTCCAGAAAAGCTGCGGGTGCATTGGTTACTCCGAATGGCATAACCAAAAAATCATAATGCCCATATCTAGTTCTGAATGTCGTTTTCTCAACATCTTCTACATTGACCTTTAACTAGTGATATTCGGATCTTGGAGAACACTTGTGCTCCCTGAAGTTGGTCAAACAGGTCATCTATTCGTGGTAATAGGTATTTGTTCTTCACAGTTACTTTGTTCAATTCACGGTAGTCAATACATAGCCTTAAAGATTTGTCTTTCTTTTTGACAAATAACACTGGAGCTCTCCAAGGTGAAGTGTTCGAGCAGATAAACTTCTTGTCTAATAGTTCTTAGAGTTGAATTTTCAATTCTTTCAATTCAGAAGTGGACATTCTGTATGAGGTTTTAGAAATTGGTTGTATCCCGGGTACTACATCAACGGCAAACTCAATTTCCCTATCAATTAACTCCCTAGGTAGGTCATTAGGAAATGCATCAGGAAATTCACAGCACGGGAATATTTTCCACACTACCACTATCCGAAGACACAGTCAACACACAATACAAGTAGCCCCGACAACCTTTTCTTAATAATTTCCTAGCTTTCATAAATGAAATAAGTATGGTGGAGGAACTACCCCATTTCCAGTAAAAACAAACTCAGGCATACTAGGTGATCTAAACACAATAGATTTACTCGCACAGTCAATGGTGGCATAGTATTTAGTCAACCAATCTATACCCAAAATACAATCAAAATGGTCAATGCTCAAAGGCAGTAAATCAACGTACATTGTCATATCACCAATCATAATATCACATGCCAGATACACATATGCACACATCATAGAACCTCAACCAAGTGTAGATACAACTAAGAAATATGTCATGGGTTCTAGTGGTCTAGTAAATTTTTCAGAAAAAGCATGCAACACGAATGAATGTGTAGAACCAGAGTCTATCAACACATATGCTTTTTGAGTACAAATAGGGAGTATACCTGACACCACGGATTCGGTGTTCTGCACATCACCAGGCACAAGTGCAAATACTCGACCCTATCTCAAGGTTTCCTTCTCGGTGTTAGCTCTCGTATTTGCTTTTGATATGGAAGCAGACCCAGCTGAACTTGCTACTGGTCGGTTGGCATTTTTGAGCTTGATAGGACAGTCTCTCATCACATGGCCGATTTTACCACACCTGAAGCAGGCACCCGTCACTCCTTTGTGTTTTTTACCACATTCTGGGCAAGTTGGTTCTGATCCACTACTTTGGCTTGAGCTACTGTAAGATCTCGCATTTTGCTTCTTTGAGAATGACCGACCCTTTTAAAGTTAGATCCCGACCTCTTACCCCATCATTCAGTTGTCAGAGTGTTGGTCTGTTTCTTTGCGGCAAAGTTGGCTTCAGCCATAAGGGCTCTATCAAGTACGTTCACATATGTGGGTAGCTTTAGGACACTTACCCGATCAAACATATCTAGATCCAGTCCTCCCTCAAACTTTCATGCTTTCTTATAATCTGTGTCCACCATATGTGGAGCAAAATGTGCTAACTCGGTAAACTTGGCCTCATATTCAACCACTAACATCCTGCCTTGCTTGAGTTCTTGAAATTTTGACACTTTCAGATCTCTGAAGCATTGGGGAAAGTACTTGTCGTAGAAGATCTCATTGAAACGAGCCCATGTCATATTCCCATTACTACTTCGGATTAGCAACCACCATCTACGGGCTTCATCTTTTAAGGTGTAGGTGGCCAAAAGAACCTTTTGAGTCTCAGAGCAGGGAAAGGCCTCACATAATTTTTCCCTCTCAAGTAGCTATGTTTTTGCCTTCAACGGCTCAATACCACCTAAGAAAGTTGGTGGTTTCATTTTCATGAACTTCTGGGTTAAGTTGATAATGTCATTGTTATCTAGTTCAGCTTGGACCGGCGGAGGCGGAGGAGGTAAAGGTTGTTGCCTCTGTTGTTATGTCATTGCTTCAGTTAAAGCTACAAACATTTGTTCCATGCAGCTCATTCGAGCCTCAGATGATTCAGCTGGTCCATCACTTCTTGCATTTTCCATTTGCTATAGGTAAATAGAGCACTATGAACATAGGCAAATAGTCCTTTTCACAATATTCAGATCATTCATTTCAATGCCATGTGGTCATGGTCAGATTCAGTTTTCACTTTTAAAGAACACACACTCACACATGCAGATAGAATGCCCCTACTTCTTATTACGACATCCTAAGCTCATATGGACTCGTGTGTGCGGTAAAACACGTGTTCTGATACCATTCTGTCACGACCCAAACCCGCTCCTGTAGGATTAGCGTCGTAACCAACTAGTAATCCTAAGATTACCAAAGGCCTCTGGCATGAAAAAAATATAATATGGGGCCACGTAGGCAAATATAGAAATAATCATAGTCCATAGAGCTGTGCAGACATACATGGAACAAAAGCTTAAACTTCAATATATAGGAATGACGTTATATAAATACATTAGTCATACGTCACCAAAGCCAGATATACAGAACTTTCAAAATATGTTCAGATAAAACATAAACATCAGAAAGTACAAAAGTTCCAAAGACTCAAAAACTTGATCGGATCTCAAAAGGGAACCTCCACAGGAGGCACGTTGGCTAGCTGACCCAACTCCCCAAGCAATAGCTTGGGCCTGCTCACGCGCCTGCTCACGTGCATACATAAATAATACATAGTGAGCAGAAGCCCAATGAATAATAACAGAGTAAAGATTTTACTGAATAATGTCCATAAAGAAACAAAGTCTTATACATGATTGGATGCCAAAATGGAAGCAGTTTCATATACGTAGTCGTCTTCATATTTAAAGTTCATACATTTCACATTATAGTGCGTGGCACATCCATTAGCATTAACAAATCCGATGACCCATGAAGGGACGGCCATAAAGGCATTCTAATGACTCATGTACACATAGACATTTCTGATGACCCATAAAGGGACGGTCATAAAGGCATTCCAATGACTCATGTGCACAGAGATGTTTCCGATGACCCATAAAGGGATGGCCATAAAGGCATACCGATGACTCAAGTGCACAGAGACGTTTTCGATGACCCATAAAGGGACGCGTATCATATGATGCTAAGAATGCCACAAATACATTTCAGAAATTTGGCCAATCATTTATTCATACAAAACATAGCATTTCAGAGAACTGATCATTTCATATCATCAGAAAATAATTAAAGTTAAACATAACTTTATAGAGTTATTACTCACAGATAGTTCTAGAAGCAGACAGATTGAGTAGCTCATAGTGCGTGACCTACACAGATACAGAACGAATGCGTACTAAATTACACACCCCGAATTGTTAACTTAGTACTATCTTATCTTGGTGTGTTTCTACTTTTATCCTCATTATTGTGTCTTAATCTTGGCCTAGGAATGCCTAGAAAAAAATAAGGATACAAAAACGCACTTGAAAATATTTAAGAAAACTTGCTGAAAATAGGGGTCTCGCTTGAGCGCAACTTCTTTCGCTCGAACGGATATGTAAAATATAAGTGGTCGCTTGAGCGGTTTGTAAACTCTGCAAAAGTACTAGTTGCTTACTTTTTCTGCTCAATGCTTACTCGACGATTGCTCGAGCGTGAGACTTAGGTCCTCATTCGAGCGCAACTCTTGTCGCTCGAGCAGTTTGTAAAAACATGAAACTTCTGAGAGCTTACATTTCAGGCTCAAGCGAACTTCTGGTCGCTCGAGCGAAAGTGCAAGATCACAGAGTGGTTGCCCGAGCGTATATTATGTCATTCGAGCAGAGCGCAAAATTCTGGGATTTCCAAATTCGTTCTTAAGCATCAAAACTCAAATTCAAAGCCATAAATCATGCTCTTTTGGGCCAAAACTCAGGAAAACATGACTAAACTTAAAATAACTTGAGAATTAAAGCTCATTTCATGAAATCAAGGCCCATAAGCTTATCAATTAAATAAACTCAAACTTGAATTGTGAAAACATAACATGAATATGACATGCATGGAGCGATTTGAGCTCCAAGTTTCCAAAACATGAGCAAATGAGATGTTGAGGTCAAAAACATGTTGGAATCCTTAAACAAAACCAAGATATGGACATGCATGTGGAAATTCTTGAGAATCAACTTGCAAAATTATGAGAATTATGTATTCATGCATGAGATACTCTTCTTTACTACTTCCTTAGTTCAATTCATGCATCTCATGGCCCAATTTCTTTGAATGCATGCACTAACCAATTAAATTACAAGACTAGAGGCTTGATTGTTTACCTTAAATGCTTAATTGAACTCTAGTTGGCTAATTGTGTGAGTTTCTAAGTCAAATCCTCCAAGTCTTCTTCAACTTGTTGCTCCCACTCCAATTCTCTCTCTCCCTCACATTTTGTTGCTCAAGATGATGGTAGAAATGAGTCTACTCAACTATAAGTGGCCTATTTATATGCTTGATTAGCTTAGGCTAATTAATTGTTATTAGAGCAAAGCTGATTCAACTTAATAATTAATTTATTCTAATTATTTGATTCCGAATCGAATTCTAATAAAACTTACCAGAAAATTCTAAAAATTCTAAATAACACATAAACTTAGTCAATCTCATGATCGGTGGCTGATAAGGCCTTCAATTAACAGAACAAAGCAGAATTCTAAACAGATATTCCTACGATTAACAGATAGGAATGTTCTCGTTCTTAAACCTTAGCATTCTTAATCATGGATTATACATTAATCATGGGTCAGGGTTGTTAGAGATGTTATATCTCATTGTCATTGATACTCGTCATCTTTGAATATGGATATTTTTGAACACCTCTTATGCTGCTTGCACGATTTCATATGTCTTTGCCCATAGCTCATTTTGAATGTACATGTTCATTGAATTCATGATCTCATTCTGTACACATCCTTCAGTTAAGTTGTTGTAGGGGTTTCCGCATAAGTGATCAAATTTCTCTATAAACTTCTAACATTGTATCTTATGCATTTCTAAAGGAATTGACATATACTAGCATATCATGGGTGATGTTACGTCTCTTAACCATCCACCATCTGTTTGTACCTCTATAGTTTCTCTCTCACTTCGTTGAAGTCCGGGCATTAGGAAAAGGCTACCTCAGAGGCACCAACCAAGCCATCCTAATTGTTTCCATGCTTCTCTGGTTTGGTTTCCATACTCTTGAGCGTGAAAGCCGCCAGTGAGTGCCCAAAAGAAAGAAAATTTTAAAGATAAATAAATAAATAATGGTGTCATTAATTGAGGGGGAGCCTCCACTTTTACTCAACAAATACCCCTTGATTCTTGGTGGTTTGACTTTTCTCAGTGATACTTAGATTCTCTTGTCGGAGGTCCAACTATCCGATCATTACCAGGATTAACTCTAGCGATTATGGCCTTTCAAGGATTACACACACACTCACTATGTGAGCTCTCATGTTTGCCTTTGAGTTCTGATATTGATCCATGTTTACTTGTCTTGCTCATGATATTGTGCTTCATTTTGCCTAAATTACAAGATTGCAAGCCTCATGGTATGTGGATTATCTCATCTTAGTATCACATTATTTCCATCATACTAATCCATTTGTGTTTCAAATGATACTTGAGTGCATGAGTAGTTTTGGATACTCGAGGGTGGGTGTTTCAGGTGTTTTTTCAAGCTGCTTGTTTTTGGCCACCGCTCGAGCGGTCTTAGCCCATATCTAGTACTTTTGCAGAGGAGACACCTTTTGAGAGCCTTAGATCTGCGCTTGAGTGCATAAGTTTTGGCTCGAGCGAAGGGGCGCGTATAAGTGAGTTCGCTTGAGTGATAAAAGACTCGCTCTAGCGATCTGCCCAAGTATAAAAGCCTGCAACTGTCTCTTCCACTCCATTTTACCCCAATTCTTGTCGAAGCCTCTTCTCTCTCCTAGGGCAGACTCACCATTGATGCACTCGCCTCCTTTTGGCTTTTTAGTGAATTTGCTCTTTGGATTTGTGTTGTTCATCACTGGTTGGTAAGTCCCCTCTCCCGATTTTGTGTTTTTCCGTTTGTTTTTGTCTCCTTTCTTTGTCATTATATACTCTTTCATTGTTTCATGCTTAGCGTGTCTTGTGTTAATGTACCTCTACGGTTTATTTTACCATCTAGTTGTATCTAGAATTTTTTTTTCTGTTTTTTTTTTTTAAATTGTCTTATTTTCTATTTGGCCAATCTATGGTCTTTCTTCTTAGTTTCTGCCAGGGTTTTAATTTTTTATTGAGTGTTGATCTTGCACATTGTTTATCATGATTGGTTTACTGATGGGTGTTACTTGAACTCAATTTTTTGTTTCTTGCTTACTAATGGGGTTTGCCTTTTTTTTAGTTAAATTTGGTGGTGGCTGGTTTGGTTGTTGGTGGTTCTATTTGGCTTGTCTTGTGTGGTTCTTGGGTATATCTGTGATGGTTGTTCTTAGGTCTATAGGGTTTATTTCCCGGTCTTTCAATTCTACCTATTATGGCCTCATCCTCTTGTAAACGACTCAAGTCCATAAGTACCCGTCCCACCTATAATACTGACCTATTTCCATCTCCAGAAAAGGCCATCATGTACCATGATTTCCATGCGTCGCGAGCAGTTCATCTTGAATGGAACATCCAACCTTCCATCTTTGAATCCATCCCAATTCGGCATGTGTTTGATCCGTTAGGCGGTGAAATTGTTCTCTCCTTCTCTGGCCAACAAAATCTTAGTTGGATTAGGGAATTTTACTGTAACATCACCTGTATTGATACCATAGCCCCTTCCTTCAAAACATGGGTTTGGTCTACAGAAATTTTCATTAATGATGAAATCAACCAATCCCTTCTTGGAATTCTTGAAGTCCGCAATTGCCATTTTCCTTTTCTTGGCTTTCGCAATGCAGATTTTGATATGGTTGCCACTGAACTGTGTGGCACCTTCCGGGCGTGGGTCGTCGGGGCACTTATTAGGCAAAATGAGCTTCTCCCTCGGTTCTGCCTTCTGAATATCATTATTTATGCCAACATCTATGTCACCACACACAGTTCTAACATTTCCCAAAATCAGGGATATGTCATTTACTGCATTGATCGTCATCTTCCCATAGACCTTCCTAAAATGATTGTGACAAAAATGATAGCTATTTTCTAGGGCAAGAAATCTTTAGGTCTTCCTTACGGCTGTATGATAAACCGCTTATTTACCCTTCTTGGTGTTCCATCCTCATCGGATGATGAGTTTGCCTATCCTATCAAACCCATTACTAAAAAGACCACATCCCAAAGTTAGCTGCATGTTAGGGAAGGTCCATCAAGGATGGAAGGTTCTGGTACAAGTGAAGCCTCTAGGGAAAAGGAAGCTGAGTTTGATGCCGAAGCTACTGGTGAGGGGGAGCAACCTCATCCAGCTTGGTCTATTCGGGGACAGCTGTGCCAGATTGAGCATGCCATCTTTACCCGCTTTGACCGTTTGGAGGCTCAGATGGACATATATGATACTTGTATCACAGACCTGGAGACATCCACAGATGCGTGGCTTACTGCATTGGAGGTGTCTTCTTGCCATATTGAGCATTTTGTTGACCGATCCTCATTGCAGCTTGCTCAGATTTTATCTCTTCTTTAGATGCTGCAGCCTCCTCCACCACCGCTAGATCAATGACGTTTGTTTTTTGGACAATTTTTTTTTCCTATTTATTGCTGTTTTTTATCCTTCTTGGCCTGTATATATTGTTTTAATTCTTTTTGGCTTTGCCTCTCCTAAACAAAAAGGAGGGAGTAGTTGGATATTTGGCTATGTTGGATATTTTGTTAGATATTGGGCTATGTACTGACTTGAACTAATCATGATTTGGATTTGACAGATTTGATTTACTCTGGTTATCTTGATTTCTATCCATTTACTTTGATTATGTTTTTTTTTATTGATCCACAACTAATCAGTGCTAATTTTGATTGATCATCCTACTTCTAGTGTTAGGATTATGTTGTTTTGCAGAAGGTTTGTTCAAGTTGTTCTTTATATTGCTCGGGTTGATTTAGACTAGTTTTGTAGTGGTTTGTTTCGTTAGTTTGTGTGTTTAACGCTTGTGTTTGATAGGAAAATTTGTTAGAATGTTTTGTCCGAAAATTGACAAAGGAGGAGATTGTTAGGTCCCTACTTGTTGCCAATTCTGCAAACAAACATGTTTTATTGAGTTGTAAGTGTGCCTGTGTTTTTTGGCTTGACCGCTCGAGCGGTGAAAACGTCACTCGAGCAAAGATGTAAGCCTCACAAAAGTTTCAACTGACTGCAAAAGTACTAGGAATTGAGTTTCACGCTCGAGTGAACTTTCCATCGCTCGAGTGAAGTCACTTATGCAGAAACAAGCGTTTAAGTCACATCGCTTGAGCGACCATTCCATGGCTCAAGCAGTGTTCGCAATTTAGTCTGCTATAAAGCTGCAATCAAGTCAGTTTCTAGGGTATAGCTTCCAGATCTTCTTCTTGGGTAATAAGGTTTTCATCTGGAACTTCTTTGATTGTTTCCTTTGATATCTGTGAGAGTTTATATCATGAATTGAGTGGTTTATATCAAAGGGTTTGTTTTTTTTATGCTTCAATACAAAAGAGGTCTTCTTTGGTGGATTCCGAGGATTCTAGCGTGAAGTCTTTGAAGGAGTTCGAAGCTTCTCGTGGTTGTGGCTTTGACGTGGATGTTGTGGATTCGACATCAAGCTGATCAATTCCAAGATGAAAGCGTTGGAGAAAGAGGCACGAATTGTTGAAGACAATTTTATGAAATTTGGGTAAATTGTTTGGTAAATTTGTGTTCTTTTATTCTTCATAATGAATTGATTTGTGGTGTTTCGCCCGTGGTTTTTATATCATAATTGGAGGTGCTTCAACTATGATTTTTTTCACATAAAAATAGTTTGTGTTGATTTATTAATTGTGAAACAACAATCTGAATCACTTTCGTACGTGCTAGATGATTTAAATTGTTAGTTTCAATTGTTTGGGATTTGTTGTAATTAAATTTATTACGAATCACGAATCGCTAGGTTTTTCATGTGTAAATTATGTTCCATCTCTGTGTGTGTGTGCGCGCGCATGTGCGGGTGTGTGTGTGTTGAGGGAGATCAAATGAAGAAATTGGAAATAGGTATGATAGTAAATCCAACAAACATCTTTTGGATTTCCAACATATAGTATGAATTCTATTGGATTTGAACACAAATCTAACACAGAACTGTTAGATTTTCAACAAATAGTATGAATTATGTTGGATCTGAATAAGATCCAACATAGATTTGTTGGATTTTTAACAAATAGTAGGAATTATGTTGATTTTGAACAAATCAATGGCAATTTTTTTTTTTTTATTTGGCTTCTTGTTGTTGTTGTTGTTGTTGTTGTTGTTGATCTGATTATTTATTTTTTCTTTCTTAATTGTTGTTGTTGTTGTTAATGATGAAACATATCATAACATATTATTATTATTATTATTATTATTATTATTATTATTATTATTATTATTATTTCTTGTGTTGAATAGATCAGGTGAGCGAGGGTGTGGACTCGGCTTTTTCGCACCCCCTTTTGGAAGGTTTGAAAGAAAGGCCTCATAGTTCGGACTTCCGCGGTTCTGAATCTAGTCTTACAAGTGCAATGTGAAACTGATAAACACTAAAGAGTCCAAATCTGACAAATCAAATAATACCAAAATTGGACTACTTTGCCAGATACAGAGTCGTAACTTAAATATTTTATTTTGAGAAAATTTACAAAATCGTAACTCGTGCCAAAGGCCATGTGTCCGTCATCACCAAAGTTGGCTCGGCTCAGGAACTTAGGTATGAGAGAGGAAGGTCATGAATTGAGCACCCCTGCTCGCCTGATCAAAGATCGGCCTCTACTAATCATGATATGATATTTTATAAACATAATGTGCTCTTGTTCCAGTTATTAATCTAGCTTTACTATGTGACGCGCACAAGCAAGTATTTGGAACAATTCAACTCATGTTTGTTTTTGAAAAATGTTTGAATTTGCCACCTCAAGTGGGCTTAAAGATGCGGATTTGCCATCAAACATAGTGGGCTTAAAACAGATTTGCCACTCAACAAAGTGGGTTTAAAATGCACATTCGTTGAATTGTTCTAATTCAAACAACAAGCCTTCATCCACAGGCATTCAGGCATTTTAACATTTATGCACATAGCCTCATGGCAAGCATACAAAATATGGCAATATGGAAATCACACTCATGCAAGTATGCTAAAGCGTAAAAGCTTATCGAGTACTCTAAGCCAAAAAAAAAAAAAAAAAAAATAGTTAGAAAGATGCATGATCCTAACTATGTTAAGATGCCTAATGCAACACATGCGATATGCAGTTAATAGGCTCGACTACTAATATGGCATATGAAATAACTTGATAACATGTGGTTAAACACGTATTCAAATAAGATATTGAAATTGCAATGCAGTTTGAATGATGTGTCGAGCCTCGATGCATGCAAGACAAGATGAATGTATGCAAGCATGCGATATGTTAATTGAAACATGTCCCTAATCTAACCATCGAAAGCGATTAAATAAAAGGGAGAAAGACTCGGGGTTGGAAGACATGCACACATGCACGCATGCACACTTATTACAACATTACGCCCTCGTGAAGGAGGGTCTGAATGAATAAGAGCTAACTAGCTACGCTAATTAAGCTAACTAATTGCAACACTTGAAATGAATTAACTAACTATTGTAAGCTAATTAAATATTACAAATCAAATTAATTAGCTAAACACTTAACTAACTAATTACAAAACAATTAAGCTAATTAATTACAACAAGAAGTAATTAACTAACTACTCCACTTAAATAATTACAATATGTATTTCACCTAATGCTAATTAATCTAATTAGCTAATGGCGGGAAACGAGGGAGGCCCATGCATGCTCGATTTCCATCTGAAAAAGCCACCGTCTTGCCACTGAACGCCTCTGTTTGCGCATTTGAACACTGACAATTGTGCCAACTTCCAGAACACCTCTACTCCACCTTATCAACACACTGTGCAAATTTCATTGGTGGCCGGTCAGCTACTGCTGGCTTGAACTTCCTCTTGTTGCAATAGAGAGCAAACAGAAGCAAAGCAGTGTATTCTCAAGGATTATTTGTACTGCTACCCTCCTTATCATCAAACAAGCTCAAAGGAGTGTAACTCTTGGCCCTCAAACCATCAATCAAGCAATTTCCATGCATGATGGCTAAGGAACCAAGTTTGTACAAGTTTAATAAATGCAAAACAAGACTCAAAAAGACCACCACCCTATCATGCATGATCAAGGGCAATGGAGACCAAGGAAAATGGCACATTTCATCACTTTTAAGTATGAAATGTCCTATTTTTCTTGCGTTCGAATTAACGTCTGATTCGAACACATGCAATGCAGCATGAAAGATGCTTATCTTGCCTCTTTTACTTGTCATTTTTTATTTACTCATTTTAATTACCAAATCCATCCTTTAGTCAATTGTCCATTGGTGAATGGTCTCTAATGGAAAGATGGCTCAAACCACAAGTAGCTTTGGGCATGAAAGAGGTGTTACACTGTTGGTAATAAACCCCCTAAGGGATTAAACCATTACGTGTAGCACCTCCATTTCACACTTAGGCAAACAAGGGGCTTGAAACCACTTTCAAAGCAAACAAAAGAGTGAAGAATTAAGGGAAATTGCAGAGATTAAAGTGCTGAAATTAAATGCAAAACAACACTAAAACATGCTATTAACTCAAAACAATGGTGACTAAAATCCTAAAACACTAAGCTAGTGAAGGAAATTACACTACAACCATGCCATACAAGGCTCAAATGAATTAACCAACCAAAAATAGAGGCAAAACAATCCTAAATATAGTCTAAAACATGCTGGACTTAAGCCACAAAAAGCTAAAACAATAAGCTAATACATGAGGCTAACTAGGCATGCAAACAAGACACAAGGAGGGGAGGCTAACCCCTCCAATTTTGGACTTCAAAATAATGTTTTTGCCACTGAAAAACCTTTGAATTTTAGTGGTTAAAAGGCCCAAAAAATTTGGTTCTAAAGTGATGAAAAAAGGTATAAAAGCTTAACAAGCAAATGAGCAAGAATGGTAGACCACCCCCTAACTCAAAATGACCTCAAACCAACACTTTTAAACATAAAAACGGAGTTTTTGACAATTCAAAATCAGCCCAAAAACAGTTGAAATAGATGGCAAAACAAAGATACAAAATAAGCTTAAACAAGGTAAGTGCTATACCTTTGAAACAAAAAACAAATTAGTCACAAATTCAAGCTCAAACCTCCTTCTAGACCTCAAACAAGACTCCAAGGAACCTCAACTCAAAGATGGTCAAGTTTGATTAAGGGTTGGTATGCAAAAGTATAGAGAAACTAGTCAACCAAGCACAAAATATCAAGAGAGAGAGAGAGAGAAAGCTAGAGAGAAAGATATATTTTTTTTGGTCTAAAATTGCTAACCCTCAAAAATGGGGGAGGAACCCCCTATATATAGAAAAAAAACAAGTCTTGAGCTTGGGAACATCCTACCATACACGTGTATGGAGATGCAGCTCAATGTGCAACAGCTGGCACAGCTGTCAATAAATATCTGGAAAAAGAGACTAATGACCGTCGGCCACCACTGGTAGCCGACAAGCATAAGCCAAGGCTGACAGACTATGGGGCTGGCCAACAGGTCACCCACTCTTCCAGAGTAGAAACAACAAGTTTTTGGTCCAAAACAGTGCACAAAACAGATAAGGTTTCAAAATGCAAAGACAGGGTACTCCACCGAGGACTTCAAGCACTCAAAATGAACACAAACAAGCACAATCATCGAGTGCACAAGCGATGACATCTGAGTCTTGTGGACAGTCAAAAATGGGGTGTCTACAGAGGGATTTAAACAGATAAAAAAAAATTGAGCAGATGCTGTTTGGTTTGGCTTGGTATTGCAATAGATAACTGTCTCTAGTAATTGCAACACACAACTCTCTCTAGTAATTGCACAGATAACTCTCTAATTTACAAGTACATATAGATAGATTAAAAAAATTAGAAAAAGATTGTTATTTCATCAAATATAATTGTTGATTTGGCTTGGTATTTCAACAAATAGAAAAAGTAAAAAAATAAAATTGAATAGATAGAATTTTGATAGATAGAATTTAGGGAAAAATTGAACAAATAATAAAATTTGAATACATACTTGAACAGATAAGGTGAAGAAATTAAATAGATAAAAAAATTTGAACAGATAGTCAAAAATATTGAAAAAGATAGACAAAAAATTTGAACAGATAGAAAAAAAAAAGTCAACAGATAAAAAAAAGTCCACAGATAAATTAAGAGATAAATTTGGAAACAAAATGTCCTCCCAAAACAATTAAAGGACTTCTCACCAAATTATTCATAAATGGTGGACCTCTCAATAATAAAAAATATCTGCTGGACCTAATATCATATACCCTCTTTTGATTGGATTTATTACCAATTTACTCTTTTATTTAATAAGACACTGTTATTTTATGAGAAAATTAGCGATAAATCCAATATAAGGATTGCTTGAGGCACGAGGTCCACTGGATAATTATTTTTGATGAGAAGTACACACTTTGTGAAATATTGTGGTGTGAAGTCCATTTTGTTATTTTCAAGGGCATTTTCTTTTTGGTTGTACCTTTTTATTTTGAATTTTTTTAACCTATCTGTTCAAATTGTTCAAAAAAATCTATATGTTGAAATTAATGTTCAAAATTCCTATGTATGGAAATTATCTGTTCACAAAATCTATTCGTTCAAATTCCTCTCTGTTTAAAATTCCTATATGTTAAAATTATCCTTTCAAAAATCTATCTATATGTTGCAATTATCTTTTTTAAAAAAACCTATCTATTGAAATTAATTGTTAAAAAAAAAATTATTTGTTCAAAACCCAACATACACACAGTCCATCTTTTTCCACACATCCACCATCTGCTCAAATCTTTCTCACTATATTTCTCTCTCTTGTTTTTCTTATCTTCAAGCATTTCGTGTTCTTATGTTTAATTTTTTTTTAAGTTATCTGTTTACTTTTTTTTATCTATTCAATTGTAATAGATCTATTTTTTTATCTGTTCATTTGCAATTTGTTTCTCAATAACAACAACAAAAAAGGGGAGGGGGAAAAAAGAAGAAGATAATTTAGATCAACAACAACAATAAAAATAAATATTAAAAAAAAAGGATAATCCAAGAAAAGTGAATGTAATTTATCAAAAAAATAAAAAAATAAAATTAAAGAAGAAGAAGAAGAAGAAGTTAAAGAAATTTTTATCTGTTCAATTAGTCTATCTAGAATCTTTCCATACTCGCTCTTTCTCTCTCTAAAACCATACTTTTCTCTCCCTTTTCATTCCAACTTTCTCAACAACCAAAAAGGAAGTTTCTGAATAGAAGACTCTCAACCTATTCTCATTCTTCTCATCACAAGATGAAGATGAAAGTCCCTCAACCTATTTGAAGAACGCATTGGACTGCTGCTACTGCACCAGATCTGAATACACCATCTTCGTTCGGGTCGCTGCCGACGTCATTTAGTCAGTTAGGTACTCACCGACAATGAAGACGACAATCTCGGGATTATCTCGAAAATCGGCGAATGTCGTTTGATCTGGCTCCGAGAACCAAGTTCCTGGCGGTTACTTTGTCGGAGTTGCTTCAACCTTCATTCGTACAAAGTCAGGAACCGCAAATAGAAGTCAATTGAAGTTTCATGACATAAGAGGAGATATAGGTGGTGGCAGTGATGCAAGTGGAGTGGATAGCGGTGTTGGGGTTGTGGAGATGACGGAGAGGAGTTTGGAAAAGTAAAAAGAGAGAGGCAGAGACAAAGCATCGTCGTGGGACTCGGAGAGGAGGGAGAAGTGGCGAAGGGCTGATTTCCCTTACTGTGGCATTCCCAAAACTTTATACCCACTCTAGGGTGAGTTTTTATCCTTTTTTTCCCATTATAGGATAAAACGGCACTGCCAAAACCGTTTTTTGAAAAACGGCTTTTCAAAAGCCATGTTTTACAATTAAAATAATAATAAAAATTGAACATAGAAAACCAGCATTTCAAAAGCCAGTTTTAATTAAGTTCTAATTAATTTTGAATTAATTAAAAACAGTTTTTGTAAAAAAAATTTATACTAATTTTTTTTTAATTTATATTTTCCACAAAAATATTTTTTTACCAAAATGCTTTTTTTTATATATAGAACGGTTTTCTAAAAACCGTTTTAGAAAATGACTTTAGAAATGTCGTTTTATAAAACGGCTTTAGAAAAATCGTTATCACTTTTTTTTTTTTCCCATTTGTTTTGGGTTTTAAGTGACCCACCCACGTTTTTTTTGCCCCAACACTCCAATACTAGACACTTTCACTCAGTAGAAAACGAAGTAGAGAGAAGAAGAGTAAGACGAGAATAAAACGAAAACGAAAAGAATGCGAAGAAGACAAAGCCCACCACGAAAACGAAGCCCATCGCGAAGAAGACCAGCAAACATCCTCGTACCTCTCCCTCTCTTCGTCCACATTGAGGTTTGTTTTGCAGAAATTAGGGTTTTAATTTATGATTTGGGATTTTCAATTTCAAAATTAGTGATCATTGAAATTAGGGTTTTGATTTTGATTAAGTAAGAATAGATAAGAATTTTCTTATTGCTGATTTGAAGGCTTGACGAAGGCCAATGCATTTGAAATGTTGTTTACCACGCCTAACACTTTTTTTTTTGGTTTTGTTTTTGTTTGATGGGTGAACACAAATTTTGTTGGGTATATCTATGTACACAATTTTGTTTTTCGAGGAGCCATTAAGGCACCATGGAGCCCCCATTTTCAATTTTATTATTTTGTTTATTATATATACATATATTTTATTATAAAAAATGGAAATCTCCCTCTTAGTCTTTTTGTTTATCAAAGATGTACAGATTGAAAACATGTTTTGGTGTCATTCTTTTTACCAAAAAAACAAAAACAACATTTCAAAAACAACAAAAACATATTAAGCGTGGTAAATAACATTTCAAATGCACTGTCCTTTGTCAAGCCTTCACATCGACAATAAGAAAGTTCTTATCTATTCTTACTCAATCAAAATCAAAACCCTAATTTCAATAATCACTAATTTTGAAATTGAAAATCCCACATCATAAATTAAAACCCTAATTTCTGCAAAACAAATCGCAATGTGGACGATGAGAGGGAGAGGTGCGAGGATGTTTGCTAGTCTTCTTTGTGGTGGGCTTCGTTTTCACGATGGCCTTCGTCTACTTCATATTCTTATCATCTTCATCTTCTTCGTGTCTTGCTCTTCTTTTCTTTACTTCATTTTCTGCTGAGTGAAAGTGTTTAGTGTTGGAGTGTTGGTGTTATCTGTTACCTAGTACCAGGGTTTCACATAGGTTCCATTCATGGAACTAGTTATGCATAATCAACTATCTAATCTGCTTGTCGATCTTAATGGCCATCTCATGTGATATGGGTCTTTATGACTAACTACTCTGCACGTGGATCTTTATGACCAATCTGAGCTATTAGCTAATAGATATACCACGTATGACTGTTTATAAAATTGAATATGTGTATGAATCTATTTCTAATTCTGATTTCTAAATCTGTTATGGACATCATTCATAAAGCCTTTACTCTGTTGTTATTCACTAGGCTCCAGCTGATTATTTATATATGTATGTAGGTGATCAGCTGTGAGACTTCCAGTCTGGATCTATTTGTGTCAGCCAACCAGTGCGCCTACCGAGGAGGTTCCGAAACAGTGATGTGGGCAAGTCTTTTGTGACCAAGTTCTAAGTTTTATTTTCTTTTGTTTAGATGACTTTTTGTTTACTTTGTAAATAGGGCTAAGTCCCTTTTATTTTATTCTTACATGTGATGATATAAGGCTAACGTATAAGATGAATATGATGTTTAAAAGTTTTGTCTCATATAAGTCTGCATAGCTATATGGACATTGTATATTGATATTTGCTTCTGCTAGCCCCTTATTTTGTTACTTTGATTCAGAGTTCGGTAATCTTAGAATTACTGGCCGGTTATGATACTAAACATGTAGGGACGGGTTTGGGTCGTGACAGAGTGATATCAGAGCACGAGTTATATCACACATACGACTCCATATGAGTTATAGGATGTCCTAGAAAAAAATTAGGGACATTACATTGGCATATGTGAGTGTGTGTGTGTGTAAACTAAACTTGATCATACTAATGTGAATTAGGCTCTAATTACCTATCCAAATATTTCATTTGAATCTTTTGGTTTACTGATTCAAACAGGTTCAAATTCATATTCTATACATATCTGTTAATCATATCACAATTCAATTCACACATGACACATAATAACACTCATAAACACATAATTACCATAATTTCATTTAATCACTTGTTTAACATTCTTAATTATGGATTAACAATTAATTAATCTTTGATTGAAGTTAGAAATATGAAATTCAAGTTGTTTTAAATGGCTTTGGGTCTTGATATGCATGAAATTGAAGTTGGATTTTGTAAAGAATGAGTTCCAAATCAAGAGCAGATTTTCGAACAATTTTCTACCCAAATCGCACGTGCGGCATGGAGCCCCGCACGTGCAGAATACCTCTCCTGTTTCAGTTTTTCTACTACTTTAATTGCACGTGCGGATGGTTTCGCCCTCTATATGTGTTTTTTTTTAGGCAGTTTTCTATTTTGTTTTTGTCTTTGTTTTTCCGACTCTTGGCCTCCATTTGCACGGTTTTCCGTGTGTATTTCAAATTCATATGCATATCATGAACATGAAAGAAATTAAAGAACGACTAGGGAAGATTAAATGAATAATTAGAAGATGATGAGTGTAGAAGTCTCAATTTCAAGAAATTAGAGAAGAATTCTTACCTTTGTTTGTTGATTTGTAGAGTTCTTCTTCCTCTTATTTTCTTCTTCTTCTTCTTCTTCTTGAGCTCTTTCTGTCCCTTTCTAGAACTCTCTCTCAAGGTGAATACCTCTCCCAACAAAATCCACTCCTTCTCTCACTTAGCATCTCTTTTCTTTATTTACATTGATGAGTCGAAATGTATTTCACTAATGTAATATTATACCTAAATTAGATCATATTAATTAAATTCAAAGCACATTATGTTCTTAATTAAATCACCAAAATCTAATTTAACTTAAACTAAACTTGATCATATCAATGTGAATTAGACTCTAATTACCTATCCAAAAATTTAATTTTAATCTTTTGGTTTATTGATTCAGACAAGTTCAAATTCATATTCTATACACATCTGTTAATCATATCACAATTCAATTCACACATGACACATAATAACACACATAAACACATAATTGCCATAATTTCATTTAATTACTTGCTTAACATTTTTAATTATGGATTAGCAATTAATTACGAATCGAGGTTGTCACAGTTGGAGGAAAAAAAAGAAAAAGAAAAAAAACACGGGGGGGTCGCTTAAAACCCAAAACAAACAAAAAAATAAAATTAATGTGAAAACAATTTTTCTAAAGCTGTTTTATAAAATGGCTTTTCTAAAGTTGTTTTCTAAAACAGTTTTCAAAAAAGCATTCTATATATAAAAATAATAATTTTGGTAAAAAAATATATATGTTGACAATATAATTTTTTTTAAAAATATAGTGTGAAAACTTTTTTACAAAAACAGTTTTTAATTAATTTAGAATTAATTAAAACTTAATTAAAATCGGCTTTTGAAATATCGATTTTCTTTGTTTAATTTTTATTGTTGTTTTAATTGTAGAACACGGCTTTTGAAAAGCCGTTTTTCAAAAAACGGTTTTAGCAACGCCATTTTACCCTATATTGGGGGGTATCCTATAATGGGAAAAAAAGGATAAAAACCCACCCTAGAGTGGGAATAAAGTTTTGGGAATGCCACAATTAGGGAAATCAGCAGGAGGCAGAGGCATTGTTTTCGACATGTCTTCCTAGATCTTAGATACTAGTGAGTTTAGAGAGAGAAGAATAGGTAGAGAAAGATACATGGAAGAAAAAAGAGTACAGAGAGGGGGAGTATTCGGAAGGAAGGGAATGGAATGAGGAGAGAGAGGAGGAGAACAAAGAATATTCATAAAGATTTTCCGTTCCATGTACATGAAAGATGAGTTTGAAACACATGAACGCGTGATACAAATAAATAGTAATGGCTAGTATGGTCATTGTTTAGAAACATGTCTTTATGGGCTAAATAGTTTCACGCATAGACTTTTGGACGAATGTGTAGACACCCCATTTTTGACAGCCCTTAAGACTTGGGCGCCTTAGGTTGAACACTTGGTGATGAAATATTACGCTATACAATTGTTCAAATTCCTCAGCAAAAGGGCTTCTGTTTTCCAGCTCCAGAGCTTAGAACCATGCATCTCCTTTGAGCCAAAACCTCATTTTTCCAAACCTGACCATCCAGAGGCCTACTGGCCAACAAGTGGCCGGCTGGCCAAAAAATGGTGGCTGGCAGTCCCTTACCTAGCTGGCCGGCCAGGTTTCCCGGTAGAACAAATATTTGTTGCCAGTTGTCCCCTATGTGCATGCACTGCACTAGCTGGCTCAATACCAATATTTCCGACTGAGGAACCTATTTTTCTATATATAGATGACCACCCCACTTGATTTTTGTTTAGAAAAAATTACAAAAGCTCAAATTCTTGAAAAACACTCTCTCTCTCTATATATATATATTGCAACCCATATACACCCTACATATACTTCCTCAACCAAATATTTGAGGCTCCTTACTAAGGCTTTTGAGCTAAAATTTTAACTCTTGAGAGTGATCACTTGTTGGTTTGTGAATCAAAGAGTAACCTCTCTTCAAGAGGTATAACTTTTGCCATCCTTACACTACTTCTTCCCTCTCTTTTCTTGCTATTTTTATACTATTTTAGACTGTTTTTATGGGCTGAAACTTGTGACTTAAAGCTACAAAAGGTGAAGGGGTTAACCACCCTTCTTTGAACCTTATTCCCTAAGCTTTTGTCCTTGTATTTTCCACTTCTTTCTCAACTTTTGGCCACTGATTTTCAGAGTTTTACAAGGCTAAAATATGCGATTTTGAGGTCCAAAAGTGGAGGGGTTAGCCACCCCTCCTTTGGCTTGCTTACTAGCTTCAATTCTCTCCAATTTGTGCTTACTTTTCTAGCTTTTACAACTCAATTCCAGCATTGTTTTTGGTATTTTTAGGACTGTTTTAGTGTGTTTATTTCATTTATGCTTTGCATAGTATGCTTGTAGTATTGTAGTTCTCATAGGTTTGGTGGTTTAGCCCTTAGACATCAACCTATTTGAGTTGATAGCTTTTATTTTCATAGCTTTCATACATATGCTCACACTTGTAATACTCATCTATGCACCCTCCCTTCCTTCTTTGTTTTCTTTGTTTTGAGAGTCATTTCAAACGAATTGTTGTTTAAGGCATGCAAAAGAGACCTTTCACGCTTAGTGGTTTAATCTCTTCGGAGGTTCATTACCAAGGCATTACATTTCTCTCATGCCAACAACAACTCCTTATTTGACATTTCTCTTTATTAGTGGACATAACTCTCACTGTTTGGACTAAAATGATTAAAGAATGGAAATGAAATAAAAGGGCTAATAAAATTGGACTAAAATAGTAACAAGAGTAATAAAATTGATTTGGGTTCAATCGGACGTTAATTGAACCTATTGCTTCTCGAGTCATTACATACTCATTAGTAATGTTAATGAATCGAGAAGCAATGTCTACCACTTCCCTGGAGAGGTAACTCCATGATAAGGAGGAGGTTTTGTTGTCTTTTATTTCCATTTATTGAGACTTTGTCCCATCGATTCATAGATCATCACGCAACAAGTTTGCGTCAATTGATGATTTGCGAATCGAGTCTACCCCTTCGTAGATCTATTTCATGATAAGGAGAGGTAGAGAGGACAAGCATCCCCCGGAAACACTCTGTTTGTGTAATAACCCAACCCTCTCATATGCTTTAATCTCTCATTAGATGGGTGATTATATGTAATACCCCTGTTCCGTAATATGTTAATTGGTCCTTAACATGATGTGATTATGTATTTTGATATGATTTTGTGTTCCATTATGTGAAACTATGTGGTTTTGAAGTTCTACCTGTTCACCGAAGGAATATCTGTTGAATAATCTGCTTTGGGAATTAAATTGAGGGCCCTATCGGCCACAGAACCCAAAATTGACTACGCCTTTGTGATTGGCATAATTTTTAGAGCCTACGGTGGAATTTAATTGAAAATTGATTCGAGTCAGATTAAATTGATTTAATTAATGGTTTAGTGCCCAATTATTTGATATTTATATTTTTGGCTAGGGGGGGGGCTTATTTTAAATGGGCATTCTACACTCAATTCCCTTTTTATATTCATTTGGGCTGATTTCAACTCTAAGATAAGAGAGGGGAGGGTCGGCTATAGAAGGAAAAAGGGAAGAGTTGTACAATTTTGGTTCAAGACTTGAATCTCTTGAAGATCTAGCTCAAGATTTGGCTAGTGCTTGAGTGTTGAAGCTCTTAGGTAAGTGAATTCATGGACTCTTGTTTGTAAATTGTAAGTTCAAAGTTGAAAAATGTTAAAGAACATGAATTGAGTTAGTTTTGTTAAATTTGAAGTCTTAGAACACATGCATGTAGGAAATTGTTATGAATTTCCATATTTGAACACAATGTGTGTGTAATTGCTTTGAATGTTGCATGTTTCAGCTCAAAGGGGTATGGTCCATGTAAATTTGTAGTTGAAGCTCATGTATAATCACCATTGGTATCATCTAAGTTGAGATTGGGAGCTAGACATCACATGCATGTACAATCTATGAAGATGAGAGCTTTGAATGCATGAAGGTGTATGCTAGAATTGAGTTTGGTGTCAATTTGAGCCATGCATGTGTTAAATCCTTGAAATTGAGCTCCATGAAGATGTGTTTTGGTGTTTATACCATGTTAGCACAAGTATATGTGAAATTGGAGCCATTAAAAAGCATGAAATGATGGTTTGAATGTTGAAGGGAGCTCAAGAACTCAATCTGGAAAACCCAGATTTTTGATGTCTGCTCGAGCGGGAAAATCGTGCTCCCAGCACTTTTTGCAGAATTGGATTTCCGCTCGAGCGAGATATCTCACGCTCGAGCGGGGAGTTTTGTAGACAGGCCTTCCGCTCGAGCTCTCTACTCTACGCTCGAGCGTATTTTTCATGCAACCAGTACTTTTGCAGGCCTGAAGGGTCCGCTCGAGCGGGTAAGTTGACGCTCGAGCGGGGACCCTGTTCTTTGAAATTTTGTATGCTCGTTCTGTGTTTTGTTTCCCGTTCTCTTTCACTTGTAAGCACTCTTAGGCATATGTTAAGCATAGTAAATGAGTTAAATTGATAAGAATAAAGCCTAAAGAGGAATATGTGAATCAAAGAACGGATTGAACTGTTAGTGACCCTTTTGTGTTCATGAAATGTGTAGAGTCAAGCTCCAGGGCAAATCCACAAGCCGATCACTGTGAGTAATATTGATATTTGAATGATTGTGAATGTCCAATTATTATTCCCTTATAAGCTTTATGAGTTGCTAATTGGGATTGTGGACAAAAGTCTGACAGGAATAAACATAAATGGACCAAAGGTCGTTTCGATAAACATAAATGGACCAAATGTCGTTTTGATAAACATAAATGGACCAAAGGTCGTTTCGATAAACATAAATGGACTAAAGGTCGTTTTGATAAAAATGAACGGACCGAAGGTCGTTTTGACCTATACGAATGGACCGAAGGTCGTTTTGACCTATACGAACGGACCGAAGGTCGTTTTGACATATATGAACGAACCGAAGGTCATTTTGACAGAAATGAATGGACCGAAGGTCATTTTGACAAAAATGAGTGGACCGAAGGTCGTTTTGACATATATGAATAGACCTAAGGTTGTTTTGGCATGAATGAGTGGGCCGAAGGCCATTTTGACACGAATGTATGGTCCGAAGGCCGTTTTGACAGAAATGAATGGGCCGAAGGCCGTTTTGGCAGAAATGAATGGGCCGAAGGCCGTTTTGACATGAATGGAAGTCTGAATGGGCCAAAGGCTAGAATGTTTGGAACTACAGTCACTTGATTTGAATTTCGTATAGTTATATATATCTATTAAATGGAAATATGAATTGGGCCCAAGGCCATTTGGAACATGTTGTTCTACATTGTTATGTAACTTCTGTATTTGATTTGATATTATTCACTGGGCTTTCGCTCACGCTCATTCATGTGTTTGTAGGTGAGCCACAAGAAGTCCAGACCCAGCCTCAGTGAAGTCTGTATGGAACAACTAAGGTTTTGAGAGAGTTAGCCCTTGTGTCTCGCGCACAAGACCCGCCTTCGCCCTTTTGTTATGTATTTACATTTTGTCAGGTTGGCGAAGTTTTGAGTACGTCTGTATGTAGTTTTGCTTGGCTGACTTAGATTTGAATGATCCTGTCTGTACAGTACTTATGTTACTACACTTTCTGTTGTGAGTTATTAACATATGTATGTCTGGAATGTTATGATGTGCATATAAGCACGGCTCTATGGACAAAGTTTAAAATTGCTTCCGTTTGGCCCCTTTCACTCTGATGAGTTTTGTCTTATTTGGTTTGAGGCCGTAGGTAATCTCATGATTACTGGTCGGTTATGGCCTTAACCCAGAGGGGCGGGTTCGGGTCGTGACAGAGTGGTATCAGAGCACAAGTTAATAACTCACGCACTTGTCCAAAAGTGCAATGAGCGTCTAGAAAAGATCTAGGATGCATTCATGTGATAAGTATGAATTCGAAAGCATCGAGAATATGCTTAAGTGTTTTGATTTGGACAATTATGTGCTATAAGTTGTGCTGTACTTGCATTGCCAATTGTTTGACTACATATGCTCTTTAGCATATGCATATTTGTAGAATCTTTTGTATATTGTATAATGCAAGTTTAATCAGATGGTGAGTAAGAACTCCGTAAAGTTATATTTAACTTTAACTATTTGTTGATGATATGAAATGACAAGTACCCTAGAATGCTATGTTTTGTATGAATGATTGTCCAAATTTTCCTGGAACGTAATTGTGGTATCCTTAGCAGAGGCCCTCGCCCAGGGGACATAATACTGTGGCTTATGGTCATGAGGCCCTCGCCCGGGGGAAACAATACCGTGGCCTATGTATGAGATCTGTTGCATAGTACAGGAGGTTCCATTATGGAACTTGATATGCTTGACCAACTTGATATGCTATGCTAAAGGAAGTACCACACATGATTTGAATATGAGATATGAATTGTTACACTAATGTGTACAACAAGTTTGTTTTGTTATAATGCACATACATGAATATATGAATCATGAAAAGTTGTTTATGTCCATTCAATTCTGCCTACGGGTATCTATGTGAAATATGAACATGATTTGAGTATATAATTACTTAGTAAATGTTCAGCATGCGATATCTGATTAGTATGAAATTATCTGTTACGTATGTGATTAATTGCGTACGATATGTGAAACAAGAATATAAAGACGTGCCTATGTATGAATATGACTATGTGTATCTGTGTTTATTTTTGTATTGGGCATCCCAGTATTTGGCGAGGTTTAGTGAGAATTGTGTAGAGGATGGTTAAATTAAGGGCATACGAGCTGGAAGGCTCTTCCGCAGCCCGACTTGATAGACTAGAAAAAAAAAATGGTACAAGAAATGGCGGGAACCTTAAGACGACAACGTCAGTTGCCGCTACGGCGAGAACCTTTGCCACCACCAGTGTAAGAAACGCTGAGGAGTCGTTGTCGGATTTCGGGGGCTTGTCATAGGTGTGGTAAATGGACCATATGGTAAGGAATTGTCCTCGAACTAAACAAATGCGAGTAAATCTTCTACCTCAGTTGAATTTGTACCAATGGTGGGAATTGCTAATCAAGATAGAGTAATTGTACTCGTCCTAGAAAGCACTCAGAATACTGCAACCGTTATCCCAGGTATCTATACTGTTTATAAACAAATGCCTATGTGTTGATTGATTCTGAATTAGTACGTTTGTACATCTTTGCTTGGGATATTATTTGATTCGGATCGACATATTTTTCCATATATGCTGCATGTGTACCTGGATTGGTTAGACCTACATGATCGAGACCGTGTTCATTGGAGATATATGCCCCGTTTGGGAAATTTGTGAAATACGTTTTGGGATATTGATTAACTCTGCACATGCACATGTATATCTAAACCTATGCTCAGGTTGATTTGCTATGTTACTGCCTTCAATGACTAAACCACTGGAATTGTGACTTTGTGATTGTATAATTGAGTTGAGCACCCCAAATGATAAACTCTGCAAGTTACGAGACCATGCATTTTGATTGGTAGAAAATTGACTGGATTATGTGATTATACTGGGCTCGACTCATAAACCTACATTTTGTGACTAATTTGGAACTTTTGCGTAACCGACCCTATCTTATGTACAATCGAGGAACTCTGTTTAATGTGTTACTGTGCACCATGTGCTTGTATATAAGACTTGTTTGGGAATTGCTGTATTGATTATGGTACATACCTCCTGATCTAAATAACTGCACGTTTATGCAACTACCCCCGAATTTATGTAGTCGATGCCATATTGTACATGACTTGAAATGCTTTGATATGAACAGTTGTGATGAATAATTCTGATATGACTTTGAGAACTGATGAACTTAGGACAGTTGAGAAACTATCAACCATGTACCTAAGCAAACGAAGTATGCCTTACAGAACCGAATGTGCCCTATTTGAGAAATTTTTTATCTGATTCGATCCGATAGAACCTTTGCCTGATATTGTTCCGATGGAACCCTCATTTGATATAACTTGATGGAACCTTTGTTCGATCTAATCTGACAAGACCGTTGCTTGGATCGACCGATAAGACCCTCTATCTAATTTGATTTTGTAAAAAGGGGATTAAGAATTGTTTGTGAATAAATAGCCAGATTATTCTTGGCAAAAAACTGATAGACCCAAAACTTGAATTCGTTTGGAATACTTGACTCATTTGAAAGACCTTTTGTGGGCTGTCAACAGATTGATCTAACTATGAACACCGTTGAGAACCAATCCCCAACTATTGAGGACATATGTGTTAAAAATGAACCGAATTGTACAAACCCCGTGATTGGGTGTCGTAAGGAGTGTTGTTCCATTTTGTTTATTTGACACTATGGGAACCGATGACGGTAGATTGATTTGATTTTGAGCAGTACTGAACATTTGTCTTTGACTGATCAGAACATGTTTTGTAAGGGAGAGTGCTTGCTTCAGTGTTATCAGATTTTGGGGAAATCAGGTTATAGTGAATGGTGTTGTGTTGCTTTGATGACATTCTTAGAGTGTCCTTTCGTGCTAGGGGACGTTAAGCCTATGTAGCACCTTTGATTGAGATACCTTTTTCCACCGACGGTTTCGTACGGGTGGGTTTGACTAATCGATCTGGAATCGGCCACCGACGGTCGCGAACAGGTATGCTTCGATTCCGAGACGATTATTCCTTTGTTTTGTTCAAAATGTCATCCTTTGGTATTATGTAAATGTTTTAACATCCAAGAAACTTTGAAAAAACCTGATTGTCCGAAAAGTGCGTGAATTTAGTACGCTTTGTATATAACCACCCAGTGTCATTATATTCTGTGATTGGAACCCTGAGAATGTGTGAATTGTGTTTGACATGCGATTGACTCCTTTGATAATGCCTTTGACATCATGGGGATTTACGTATATATATTGCCTTATGCTTTTAACGACTATCAGATAAAGTAAAAAGACTCGATGGAACAGAGAATTGAATACTGAACTGAATTGTGAATTGCAAACTATAAACTGTTGAATGAACTGAGAATACGTGTATTCTATTAAAAGCCGATTGCCTCAGTGTTAATAAAAAGAACATACATGCATTACGTGCATATTCTGCAGGACACATGCCCATTTATATGTCTCTATACATTATTATTATTCATTGAGCCTATCTCGTTCCGTAATCATGTATGTTTTGTAGGTGGTTAACTTGGAGGCCAACCCTAGCGTCTTTTAAGGACTTATTTTGTTACGCCCAAAGTTGGAGTCTTTTACCACTTTAAGAAGTCCCTTTAATGCCACATTTTTGTTAAGATCTTGGTGGCTTTTGTTAAACATTTTATGGTTAAGTAACTTTTGGGTTATTAACTCTTTGTATATGCACATGATTTGAATTTGTATTTATTTGAAATGTGTGTGTGGACTTCTCCGTCTACACTTAGTCATTTAAGGATCCTAGCATATCTGCACTACTCAATGGACATTCTATTATATTTTGGTATTTGCTTCCATTTAAGGCCCCGTATTTGAATAAATAGTTTTGAAATTTTGTTTTGAGGCCTAAGTACAGGCCGGTCATGTCCTAAACTTTTAGGTGCATGTTTGGGTCATGACAGTTTGTGCTTTATTTTCTTTCTGTTGCAGCAGGGCAGACCCCCAAAACAGTGGCTGGCTAATCACTTTATTTTATGAAAACAGTACCATTTTCATGGCAGAACATAGCAGAGGCTGGAGTGAAAACAGATTATTTTTCTGACTGCAAAATAGAATAGTTCTAGCAGCAAAACAGAGGTGTTTTCGGGTGGATATTCCCGTTCATGCATACGCGATTCTCTATTTCCCTTGGCTCGTGAAATTAATGCTAATTAGTAGATTTATTCGAAACTTGTAATAACTAGTTCATTAATTAGTTAAATTCCTTTGAATTTGTAATAGTTAGTTACTTAGTTAATTAATTCCATGTTGTAATTAATTAATTAGATTCATTCAATTTGTAATAATTAGTTGGTGTAGCTAATTTATTTGGTAATGTAATAGTTAGTTTAATTAGGACATTCATTCGGATCCTCCTGCGCGAGGGCAAAATTGTAATATTGTGTATATCTTTCAACCCCCGTTTCTTTCTCCCTTTTATTTATCCACTTACCATGGTTGTATAGTATCATATTTTCCTTAGCATTTTCCATGACTCGCACCCATTCATTTTGCATGCATAAGGGTTCGACTCATCATACTAATTAATGTCAATTTCAAATGCCTTACTCGAATACGTGCTTTCTTGCATGCTTTGAATTGATTCACATGCCATGCGAATAGCCGAGCCTATTATTTGCAGATTGTATGTGTTGCATTAGTCATGTTGCATTGTTTAGAAACATGCATTTCTTCTAATTGTTTTATCTTCTTTGGCTCGCCTCGAATTACTAGGTGAGCATTTCTTGTTTTAGTATATTGTATGTATGTTAGTGTTGCCATATCAAGCATATTACCATGAGGCTAAGTGCTTATTTGACATATCTCTTGAATGCCAGTGGATGAAGGCTTTTTCGCTTAAGTTAGGATGATTTGATTAAATGTACATATGAACCCACTTTCTTAAGTGACACATATTCAAACACTTTTCAAAACAAACATAAAATCAAAACGTTCCAAAGTGGGCGAATTAGTCTATACTTGTGTGCATCACATAGTAAGAATAGCCTAATAATCGGAATAAGAGCATATACTGTCTATAAGAGTCACATCATGATTAGTAGAGGCCGATCTTTGATTGGGTGAGTGGGGTGCTCAATTCATGACCTTCCCCTCCCATGCCTAAGTTCCTGAGTCTAGACACTTTGGTGATGACGGATAAGTGGCCTTTGGCATGAGACGGGTTTCCTAAATTTTTTGAAAATATTTAGTTGGCGACTCTGAAATCTGGCAAAGCGAGAGTCCGAATTATAGGGCTATCGTATCCGAGGAGACTAAACCCCTCTGAGGAGCACGAAAAAACAAGCTACAATTTCTGGTGACTCTGTTGGGGAACTTAGAGAACTTGACTTGAATTTCATGATGTGACGTTTTATTTACATATATATGTTCTTTGCATTGCATTTGCATTTGTTACTTTAAGTCACTGTATTTTCCATCTGCTATTCGGACGGCTTGTCAAAGGCTTGTCTAAAAACCTACCAAAAGACTGGCCAGTCATGGGCTCTATCATGTTGGAAACACAACCCTTGGATCTAGATTATCGCCATACCGCTTGATCCTCCTTTCACTTCACAGTGTTAGGTGTGAGAGGTATATTAGGTAATCTTTCTGAGGTACCCTTTAGGACCAATCAGCCTAGTGCATGTGGTGAGCTCTAGGGACCATTCAAAATAGGACAGGATACTCTCCCACATTCAAGATATTATGAAACTGCTTGTTTGAATAGTAAAGTTGTAGATCACTTCAAAGCTAGGACATGGAAACCCTAACCTCTCATAGGGGTGCTTTGAATGCTTTTGAGCAAAATGTGAATCTTTGGCAATGTGTGATGCAATCCTTGGAGAGTCTTAATCTTGAGGTGATTCCTTTCAACCTTGAGGGTCATATCAAAATAAAAATTTGGGACAAAATCCAGGGGTTTGTGTTTGATATGGTGGAAAAATATCAAAACCAGAACCGTGGCCAAAAATTGTATCTTGCTTTGTTTTCACCAGCATACCCGGTATCTTGATCTGATAAGGCATTTGTTTTTAAATGCTAGGTATGTTTGAGCCAAAGAGTAAGCAATACCAACTCAACAAAGGCCAAGCCCAATTCTACCCAGAAAGCCTTAACCCATTATAGTCCATCCAATCCTAGAAAAAAAACCCACTCAGCAAAGGCCCAGTCCATCCAATCCCAAAAAAGAAAAAACCCCACTCAGTAAAGGCCCAGTCCATCCAATCCCAGAAGAAAAAAAAAAAAAAAAAAAAAAAACCCACTCAGCAAACGCCTAGTCCATCCAATCCCAGAAAAAAAACCCACTCAGCAAAGGACCAGTCCATCCAATCCCAGAAAAAAACCCACTTAGCAAAGGTCCAGTCCATCTGATCCCCAAAGGCCAATTCAGAAAAGATCCATCCAATGCCAAAAGACCTATTCTAAAAAAGCCCAATCCAGTCAAACATGTCTAGACTAAACCAATTCAGATACATCAAGTATAACCGGGCCGAAATTCTTATTAGTCAGCTCTCAGGTTACACCCATCCATTTCCCCAATTGCCAACTCAGCAGACCCGTGATGACATAGAATCTAGAAGAAGTTGTGGCCATGATAACGACCCTAAACCAAGGAATTGCTATACAAGATGAGACCATTGCCGAAAAACAACGCCCATCTGGGGCAT
The DNA here is from genome assembly GCF_004153795.1 of Camellia sinensis. NCBI lineage: Eukaryota > Viridiplantae > Streptophyta > Magnoliopsida > Ericales > Theaceae > Camellia > Camellia sinensis. The sequence goes on along the minus strand of NW_021024525.1, from coordinate 999,694 downwards.
CTACCACACATCCAGTACCGGGCCCCCAGCCGAACTTTGACCCACTTCTACCAGCTGAAGATTTGCAGGATCTAGATCCTCGAGAAGGGTTGGCTCAAGCTCGAGTTTTTAGACCCTTGGTGCAGCCTAATGAGGGCTTTTTTCCCGTTCATATTAATGAGCTCGACCCAACCTTGTTAAAAATTGCTAACCTTGAGAAGCAATTCAAAAAGGCACAGGGAATTAACTCCATTCCCGACATTAAGGATGGGTACACCGAGGCTGCCATAAGGCTCCCAGTGTCACAACCCAAACCCGCCCCTATAGGTTTAGACTCATGACCGGCCAGTAATCCTAGATTACTTTCGGTCTCAGAGACAAGATTTGAAAATATTTAAAATCATGTCGGGCCTAAAGCGAAAGCAAAACAAAAATAATAATATCCATTGAGCTTGTACCTACATGATACAATAATAATTTATATACATGTACAAATCTTATATATCTCACACACATATACATTTAAGACTCAGCAAAATACCAAACTTTGACAAAGCTAAGAGGCTGATTTTCTTGGCTCTACTCGAGCCTAACTTGCTCCATTCCGGAAGCTCTTCAAAAGGATGACACGGGTAGACTCTGAGACTTTCTCTATCCTTGTTGCTCAGTTTGCTTACCTACATATACATATAAATAGTGAGTTAAAACCCAGCAAGTAATAACAAAATAAAAAGGTTAAATGAATGAAGTTCGACGATAGTACAAGAACATGTCTTACAAATTTCGAAATGAATCTTAAATCATTTTCAAAGTGAGGCATTTGCCACATTATATCAAATTTATAACAAAACATTTTCCATGTCGAATCCCATATCAAAGCATATCTTTCATTTTTCGAAGCAATCCATTTTAGTAAACAGAACATTTTGATTAGCAATCATATCATTTCTTTACAATAACAAAAGCCATTCGTATCAATATATGTGGTACATCCATAAAACAATAGTATTCCAATAACAATGGACCACGAAGGGTCAAACCAATAGACCATGAAGGGTCAAACCCTTGACTAATTTTGCAATTTCTAATACAAAAATCTCTTTGATCATTAAGATTAAAACTAATAATTTTATGAAAAAAATAATTTCAACATGTTTCTTCTTTTGTGCTATAAAACATAAAATTTGAGCTATAAAGCTCTTTAAAAAAAATATTTGCTTATATGAAATTTAAATCAAAATCAAACTAATTTTTGATTCTCAAGTATAAATTGTAATTTATTCCCAAATTTGTCCAAATTTACCAACAAATTTTAAAATATGAATTAAACTTTCAAAACTCTAGACAATTTCATGATGTATGTAAAAATAGAACCCAATTTCATTATTAATAACAAAATTCAAACTTAACTAATGAATTACAAAATCAATTTCTTAGAATTTCAACTTAACTCAATCTTTAACCAAAACTTAATTTATGATCATATATGTTCCAAAATGTGTTTAAATTGAATAAAACTTTTAAATTAAATTACATGCATGGATTAAAAATCAAAATGAAACAAATTCCTAACTTTCAAAGCTTTTCCTTTTTGTCTCTTCAAAATATGAGATTGAATTGGTTCAAATTCTTCAAAATCCATGATGCATGTATAACTAGAGTATTAAACTTATAGATTTTGCTCATGCATGTAACAATGGGGCTTAGTTTCATGCAAGACTACAACATCAAACCCAAAATAATTAATTTCCATAACCATAAACCTAATTTCATTTCTTCATCTTTGTTTTCTAATTCTTTCCAAATATATGAACTTCGAGCCAAACTCATCTTTAATTTCAAGTGTAATATAAGGATTCTACAAAAATCAAGGTTGAAATCCCTACCTTTAATCTTCAATTTGATAAATTTCTTGATGGTCTTCCATTTTCCTTTCTTGAATTTCCTTCAAAACCCACCAGCACAAAGAAACAAGCTCTCTCTCTCTCTCTCTCGGTTGTCCTCCCTCCCTCTCTCTCTCGGCTGTGTTCTTTCTAGCCAAAACAAATAGATGATTAATAGCAATGTACTACACACTTTCTTTATTCCACTTTCTTTTCCCCAACTTTTATATATATATATACATATTAAAATGGCAGAACACTCTAATTCTCTCATCTTATTTAATTGACTTGATTAGATTATTTCACTAATCACATATTAACATAATTAGTCAATTGTTAATCTTAATTAATTATGTCTAATCTTTAATTTAATTAGTTTAATTGGCTTCAATTAAAGCCCAATTAATTATATTAATTTTTACCATTCTGAATCAAATTTTTAATCAACTCCCAAAAGGCTCCAAATATTAAATTAAACTTTTTGACATCATCAATTTTGATTTCCCAAATCATTTAGGCCTTCAATATTTGATCAGACTCAAATTTCTGTCAATAATTTACATATTCAAAATGGACACCTCATAATTAAATTTAATTAATAATAATCACAATTCCCAATCCTCATAACTTGATCAACTCCAATTCGAACCCAATTAATAAAATCTCAATTTTACTGTACTTAATCGAATATTTAATTAAACTCTCATATGGTCCGATACTCTAAATTAAATTATTTCAATTCGTCAATTTCACTTTCTTGAGCCACTTAAGCTTTTAATTTCTAATTCCAAAATAACTCTTTTATAATATTATATACGAATCAACCCCAATATTATTCATCAATTCCACAATTAAATCGGAATAACAATTAATTAAATTCTAAATCACCTTGATTAATTAAATGTAAAATATTTTACGTGGCGGGGTTGTCACAATCTCTCCCCCTTAGAAAGTTTGGTCCTCCAAACTTAAGGCACTTGTACCTAAAAATTAATTATATAGCTCTGCTTCATGTCATTCCTCTTTTCCAAGTAACTTCCTTACCATTCGATTTTCTCCTCATAGGAGTTCAACTTATTTGTATTTAATGGTTAATAACCCAAATTGTGATTCATTCTAATTCATATTGTCATCAAAAGTCATTATGTAACATATATTAGAAGCTTGAAGTCAACCTCATAATAATAAGCCACAAAACATATTAATCACGACATACTACTCTTATTAATCACGACATACTACTCTCATTAATCACATAACTCATGTACTTTTATTTAGGTATTCACATATCTTCTACTAATCCTTACATTCCCCATAATCCACATGTCTCCAAATAGTCAAGAATTAATCACAAATGATATTCACAATCTTACTTAGATTCAATAAATCAAAGTACTCCTCTACTGACATCCCATATGAAGTCTTCAAAACAGGTTGAGTATGTGATACAACCTCAACAACAAATTCAAATCCACAAATTCTCTAACCACAATAATTTGGATATTTGTTCCTATGGGATTCATAAACCATTAAATCAAATGGATTGGGGATTTAAATCTCAGAAGTCAAAGACGACTCACTTAAGTATATGATTAACATTCGCTTGATGGATAGAAAGTCCGTTCACACTCAACATTACATTCTAGGGTCTATATTCATAGTACAACGTTTCCAAATAATATAATTCTCCGACTAACGAAGAAACATTTTTACACAATAATATTCCTAATGATATATTCATCTTATAACAATTATTTCAAATGAATGGATGGGTCCTGAATCAATTAACATATAGACATTTTACTCGCAAATAGTTGAGGTACTCAAAAAAACAATTTCATTCTAATTGTCTCAACAATGTCATATTAAGTTTTGAACGCCCAAGTAGATGAATTCTAAATTTACCCATAGTCAATTCAAAATTTTAAAAATGTGTCAATTCTAACTCAAGACTTTCTTTATTCACTAGCATATTCTTATTGATCTCTTTATAAGGTACCAATCTTCAATCTAATCCAATTGACTTGTTGCATTCACTCTCTCTCTCTCTTTTTTTTTTTTGACAATCTCTCATTCGATGTTCTATTTTTCCACAATTGACCATAAGTTAGTGGCATAACTTCCTATGAGGTTTTTAACACGTTGGACATGTTAGGATAGGGTTACTTCTTTACGACTTTGCTTAGGATTGTTTGCCTCTCATACTACAAAATTTCTAAACATCTTCTTTCATTCTGTTCTTGATTCTACACTTAACTTCATCTTTTAATCTTTTCATTTCTCATGACATGTTTGCAGAGGTTTCATCATATTGTCTAATGATTCAACAACTTCCACATTATTCATACTTGTCATCGTCTTTTCCTAAAGTTACAAGACAAACATAGACAATACTTAGGATAATATTAGTTAGCTTGGAACATGACATCACGTATTCCACTATAAGTCAAACAATCATGTAAGGTTATTGGTAGAGCAACCTATTCATTCCCATGAAGTTGATCGAGAATCTCCAATTCGAAGTTACGCCAGCTGAACATGATTCCAATTGAACTTTCGAGGTCATTCAACAAAGGTATGAGACTACGGTTCATACAATAGGTCCCTCACCAAAACAACATACCATCTTCATACCAAATACTTTTCTAACTTGCAATCACCACAGTTCGACACACTTCATTAATCATCAAATACTTCAACTTCTCAAAATGTTCTCATAGTCTAATGTTACATTTAACCACATAGATTTCATAACTTCCATAAAAAAATTTAATTCCATATAATACCATGTTCACATGAATCAATATGCTTGTATCTACCAATGTGCTATAATCAAAATTACATTTCCCTTATAGCATTAAAAATTTCACAATAGCTCTTAGCTTCAATACTAAACTTGTTAAACACACACATTCCAGTCTTTTTTAATCATCGAAATTCCAAAATAACCTTTAATTCCTACAATACTATATTCTCACAAATCATTATACTTGTACTCACTAATATTTCCTCATAATGTGAAAAAGTTCCTCAATAGTTCTTGGCTCTTAGCCTCAATACCACATTTATTACACAAACACATTCCGATCCTCTTATAAGTATCAAAATCCCCTACAAGTCTTAATTCTTGGTTTTAATACTTAAATCTATTACACAAACACATACGTATTCCCAAATGCACAACTTATCACTTTCTTACTAGATGCATGCAAATTAAATCCATTCTAAATATTCTTATGCTCAATGGACATATGTGTGAGATATTAACTTGTGCTCTGATACCACTTTGTCACGACCTAAACCCGTCCCTATAGGTTTAGACTCATGACCGGCCAGTAATCCTAGATTACTTTCGGTCTCAGAGACAAGATTTGAAAATATTTAATTCATAACTTGATCAACTCCAATTCGGACCCAATTAATAACATCTCAATTTTACTATACTGAATCGAATATTTAATTAAACTCCCATGTAGTCTGATACTCTAAATTAAATTATTTCAATTCATCAATTTCACTTTCTTGAGCCACATAAGCTTTTAATTTATAATTCCAAAATAACTCTTTTATAATATTATATAAGAATCAACCCCAATATTATTCATCAATTCCACAATTAAATCGGAATAACAATTAATTAAATTCTAAATCACCTTGATTAATTAAATGTAAAATATTTTACGTGGCGGGGTTGTCACAATCTCTCCCCCTTAGAAAGTTTGGTCCTCCAAACTTAAGGCACTTGTACCTAAAAACTAATCATATAGCTCTGCTTCATGTCATTCCTCTTTTTCAAGTAACTTCCTTACCATTCGATTTTCTCCTCATAGGAGTTCAACTTATTTGCATTTAATGGTTAATAACCCAAATTGTGATTCATTCTAATTCATATTGTCATCAAAAGTCATTTTGTAACATATAATAGACTTGAAGTCAACCTCATAATAATAAGCCACAAAACATATTAATCACGACATACTACTCTCGTTAATCACATAACGCATGTACTTTTATTTAGGTATTCACAAATCTACTACTAATCCTTACATTACCCATAATCCACATGTCTCCAAATAGTCAAGGATTAATCAAAAATGATATTCACGATCTTACTTAGATTCAATAAATCAAAGTACTCTTCCATTGACATCTCATATGAAGTCTTCAAAACAGGTTGGGTATGTGATACAACCTCAACAACAAATTCAAATCCACAAATTCTCTGACCGCAATAATTTGGATATTTGTTCCTATGGAATTCATAAACCATTAAATCAAACGGATTGGGGATTTAAATCTTGGAAGTCAAAGATGACTCACTTAAGTATATGATTAACATTCGCTTGATGGATAGAAAGTCCATTCACACTCAACATTACATTCTAGGGTCTATATTCATAGTACAATGTTTCCAAATAATATAATTCTCCGACTAACGAAGAAACATTTTTACACAATAATATTCCCAATGATATATTCATCTTATATCAATTATTTCAAATGAATGGATGGGATCCTAAATCAATTAACATATAGATATTTTACTCGCAAATAGTTGAGGTACTCAAAATAACAATTTCATTCTAATTGTCTCAACAATGTCATATTAAGTTTTGAATGCCCAAGTAGATGAATTCTAAATTTACCCATAATCAATTCAAAAATTTAAAAATGTGTCAATTCTAACTCAAGACTTTTTATATTCACTAGCATATTCTTATTGATCTCTTTATAAGGTACCAATCTTCAATCTAATCCAATTGACTTGTAGCATTCACTCTCTCTCTCTCTCTCTCTCTCTCTCTTTTTCTTTTTCTTTTTTTTTTTTTTTTTTTTTGACAATCTCTCATTTGATGTTCTGTTTTTCCAGAATTGACCATGAGTTAGTGACATAACTTCCTATGAGGTTTTTAACACGTTGGACATGTTTGGGTAGGGTTACTTCTTTACGAATTTGCTTAGGATTGTTTGCCTCTCATACCACAAAATTTCTGAACATCTTCTTTCATTCTGTTGTTGATTCTACACTTAACTTCATGTTTTAATCTTGCCGTTTCTCATGACATGTTTGCAGAGGTTTCATCATATTGTCTAATGATTCAACAACTTCCACATTATTCATACTTGTCATCGTCCTTTCCTAAAGTTACAAGACAAACGTGGACAATACTTAGGATAATATTAGTTAGCTTGGAACATAACATCACGTATTCCACTATAAGTCAAACAATCACGTAAGGTTATTGGTAGGGCAACCTATTCATTCCCATGAAGTTAACTGAGAATTTCCAATTCGAAGCTATGCCAGCCAAACATGATTCTAATCGGACTTTCGAGGTCATTCAACAAAGGTATGAAACTATGGTTCATACAATAGGTCCCTCACCAAAACAACATACCATCTACATACCAAATACTTTTCTAACTTTCAATCACCATAGTTCGACACACTTCATTAATCGTCAAATACTTCAACTTCCCAAAATGTTCTCACAGTCTAATTTTACATTTAACCACATAGATTTCATAACTTCCATAAAAAAATTTTAATTGCTTATAATACCGTGTTCACATGAATCAATATGCTTGTATCTACCAATGTGCTATAATCAAAATTACATTTCCCTTATAGCATTAAAAATTTCACAATAGCTCTTAGCTTCAATACTAAACTTGTTAAACACACACATTCCAGTCTTTTTTAATCATCGAAATTCCAAAATAACCTTTAATTCCTACAATACTATATTCTCACAAATCATTATACTTGTACTCACTAATATTTCCTCATAATGTGAAAAAGTTCCTCAATAGTTCTTGGCTCTTAGCCTCAATACCACATTTATTACACAAACACATTCCGATCCTCTTATAAGTATCAAAATCCCCTACAAGTCTTAATTCTTGGTTTTAATACTTAAATCTATTACACAAACACATACGTATTCCCAAATGCACAACTTATCACTTTCTTACTAGATGCATGCAAATTAAATCCATTCTAAATATTCTTATGCTCAATGGACATATGTGTGAGATATTAACTTGTGCTCTGATACCACTTTGTCACGACCTAAACCCGTCCCTATAGGTTTAGACTCATGACCGGCCAGTAATCCTAGATTACCTTCGGCCTTCAAGACAAATTTTCAAAATATTTAAAATCATATCGAGGCCTAAAGCGGAAGCAAAACAAAAATTATAACGTCTATTGAGCTTGTACCTACATGATATAATAACAATTTATATACATGTACAAATCTTATATATCTCACACACATATACATTTAAAACTTAGCAAAATATCAAACTTTGACAAAGCTAAGGGGCTGATTTTCTTGGCTCTACTCGAGCCTAACTTGCTCCATTCCGGAAACTCTTCAAAAGGCTAACACAGGTAGACTCTGTGACTTTCTCTATCCTTGTTACTCAGTTTGCTCACCTACATATACATATAAATAGTGAGCTAAAGCCCAGCGAGTAATAACAGAATAAAGAGGTTAAATGAATGAAGTTCGACCATAGTACAAAAACATGTCTTACAAATTCGAAATGAATCTTAAATCATTTTCAAAGTGAGGCATTTGCCACATTATATCAAATTTACAACAAAACATTTTCCATGTCGAATCCCATATCAAAACATATCTTTCATTTTTTGAAGCAATCCATTTTAATAGGCAGAACATTTCGATTAGCAATCATATCATCTCTTTACAATAACAAAAGCCATTCGTATCATTATATGTTGTACATCCATGAAACAATAATATTCCAATAACAATGGATCGCGAAGGGTCCAACCAATGGACCACGAAGGGTCAAACACTAGAGATCTCAGTGTTTCAATCAATCCAATAGTCATGTTATTGTTATCCCCAGGCAAGGGCCTATGGTCAATGGATGCCACAATACAATTCCAAAAGTGAATTTCATTCATCAATAGAAAATAACATTTTAATAAACCATTCAATCAATCGCATATTGATTTCAAGAACAATAATAATTTCAAAAATAAATATTACCTTAACATATCTTTATAAAGTTACTACTCACAGTGGGTTAAGTCGATATAAGGCCTCAGACATCCACCTATACAAATCACATAACACAGATACAATAGAAGCACCATTCAATATTCATTTCATTTTAATTCAACTCTCTTTATGTGTTTCTACCTTATTCCATGACTATATGAGTCCAATTGGTGCCTAAGAATACTCAGAATGTCATGAGGATGCAAATAGGCACTTAGAAGAGTTTGTCAAAAATTGCTGAAAATAGGGTCTTCGCTCGAGCGCGCCTTTGGTCGCTTGTGCAGTCTACAAAGCTTAGTAAAAATACTAGATGGCCTCAATGTTCGCTCGAGCAGTCAGCAAATTTTTTGTGCTATTTGAAAACCAACAAAAATAATTTTCAAACACATTTTCAAAACTTAGACTCTTGCATGAACCAATTTAAAGAGGTAATTTTATTAGTAAAGATGAACCCTTGACTAATTTTCCAATTTCGAAAACAAAAAATCTCTTTGATCATTAAGATTAAAACCAATAATTTCATAAATATAATAATTTCAACATTTTTCTTCTTTTGTGTTATAAAACATAAAATTAGATCTATAAAGCTCTTTAAAAGAAATATTTGCTTATATGAAATTCAAATCAAAATCAAACTAATTTTTTTATTCTCAAGTATAAATTCCAATTTATTCCTAAATTTGTCCAAATGTAGATTTAATTCATTTTCTTTATATCAAACCCACAAATTTTAAAATATGAATTAAACTTTCAAAACTCTAAAAAATTTCATGATGTATGTAAAAATAGAACCCAATTTCATTATTAATAACAAAATTCAAACTTAACTAACGAATTACAAAATCAATTTCTTAGAATTTCAACTTAACTCAATCTTAACCAAAACTTAATTTATGATCATATATATTCCAAAATGTGTTTAAATTGAATAAAACTTTTAAATTAAATTACATGCATGGATTAAAAATCAAAATGAGACAAATTCCTAATTTTCAAAGCTTTTCCTTTTTTCTGTTCAAAATATGAGATTGAATTGGTTCAAATTCTTCAAAATCCATGATGCATGTATAACTAGAGTATTAAACTTGTAGATTTTGCCAATGCACCAGGGGCACCAAATAGCCGAACCCACTACTACTGAAATGTTGGAAATGATTGAAGACCTTCAAGGAACGGTAGCAGATTTAACCTTTGGGGTTCTGACCCCATCATTTACCACACCTCATACTAGGGATTTTGTACCAAAGAATTCTCCAATCTTGGGACAAGCTAAAAATGGAATGGGCCAATCAAAAGCAAATAGGCCTTGCCTAGATATAGCCATCTAACTCTTTAACAGGGCTAAAGCAAGTAGCAATAATGAGTCTGGGATAACTAGTGACCCTTGTGCACATCTTCGATGGGTTATCGAAGCTCTAAAAACCAAAGGCCTGACCAAATGGAAAGTACTTGCACTTGTTGAAAGGATTGTAGATGAAATTTTAGCTACTCGACACACCAATGCTCAAGTGGGGGTTACTCATAGGTTGGCAAACAAGGGAAGGCCAAACAATGAAAATGGACGCTTTACAAGGAACACCCATCCTAATTCCAGTCCCAAGCCCATGAATACCCAGCCAACACTCACTAACCCATTTGCCAATGTTTCTAACACTGATGCTTCTTCATCCAAAAAAAAAAAAACCTTCGCCCATCTCCATATGAGCCCAACCTGTGCATTGAAAGCACTAACGGAGAAAGGGTATCTCAAACCTCTCACTCCTCGACCTCTCCCTAATCCTCTCCCATCTAGACACGACCCTACCCAATATCGTACATTCCATCAGTAATACGATCATCATACTGACCATTGTTTCCGTCTTCGCCACGAAATTCAAGACTTGATTGACAATAAGGTCATCACCCTACCTAAAAATCCCAAAGCTGTCAGTAAACCTCTCTCTAACCGCAATAGATTGCCACCCCATAACATAAATCCCATCCACGACTTGCCAATAACCAACTATTACCCTAGCCAACACATTATACCTGCCAATGAGCCCAAACCCATTGTGTTCATTCCTGAATCTTTCGATTCTGCTCTGAACAAAAGGAACAAAATCTTTGAAGAGATGGAAAGTTTAATTGATCTTGGTGAGTTCAAGCTTAATGAAGCAGTGGGCTCTCTACAGATGCCAGCACTGATGGTTGGAATGATCAATCTCAGTCTCAACTAGGGAAATTATCAAAAGCACTTGGAAAGGACCTTATAAACTACGGGCATGGCGTGAAAAAGAAATTGTTTTGGTCAAAGAGATATGTAGGGACAACCGGGGTAATTGTGAGGCTCAATCTGTGAGACCCAATTTGAAAGCCTGAAATCAATCTTGCTTGGTGTGGATGTTATTGCTAAATTAGAGGCAGGTTTGGACCCTCCCGTGGGCTACTTGAAGTTGTTTTTGAAATCTACAGATGGACTTAGAGAGTGAAAACCCTTTTCTGTCTCAAGGATGTTGATTTTATTTTCAGTCATGTCTTGTAAATAGTTGAGTCGTGAGTTTTATTTTCGTTATCTTTTCTTGCGTTGTTGCATCAGTTGAGTCTTTTCCATTAAGTCGCTCTCGTATACCCTTGGGGTCTTCATTTTGTTGTTTTAATAATAAGAAAGTGGGAGTCAAGTTTTTGATCATTTTCTTGTGCCTACAGTAATGCATGTGTGACCTTTAAAAAATAAAAAAAGGCTTTGAATTTGTTTTTTGAATGAGATTTTGTTAATAAGCTCGGGTATTGAGAAGCATCCCCCAAATGGTTTGAGTGGATTCTAACTTATCGGCGCAAAGTCCTTCATGATCTCAAAAGTTTAAGTTGTTTCTTCTACAAAACTTGGAAAGATGGATTCGGAATTGTGCTTGGTATTCTACACCATCCTGGAGATTCTCTTCCCCTTTAGGCAATCATTTTGGCAAGTACAAGACGGCTTTCAGACCTCACAATCATAGAATTTCTCCCCCCAGTGTTTTCGTTACTTCAAAAAGAAATGGATAAAAGAAATTAGAAAGAAGAAAAGAAAAGAGAAAGAAGAAAGAAAGAAAAAATAAAAAAGAAAAAGAAAAAGGAAAAAAGAAAGAAGTCAACCATCAAGCCAGGGGTATTCATTGGAATAAAATCCAATCAACCATGAGGAAGGGAACTTTTGTCTGAATTCGAGAAAGCCAATGCGAGGAAGTACCATGAGAGGAACCAACTCTGAAAACGAGCAAGAGAAAAGAAGAAGACATGCATAAGAGAATGGAGAACCAAGCTCAAATCAAGGTGAAGCCAGTTCTAGTAATAGGGCAAGGATGACTATTGATCGAATTCACCACAAAAGTTATAACATTATCCTCGAGAGGCTTGCTAGGCCAAAAACCCGAAGGACGACCTAGGCAAAAGTTAGAGCATGAAAAATGAGAAATCAAACAAATAGAGCTCGCAAGGTTGAAAACCCGAACAGACGACTTTGGCAAAAGTTAGAGCGCAAAAGGAGAGTGTCAATACCCGAGTGAACCTAAGCCATGAACTACATTGACCTAATTTCCATTCTTGGGATACATGGGCAACTTTATCCTGAAGTTCAGTCTCAACCATGCCCACTCATTCATCTCGACCCAATAACCTTACCCGAGTCACGTCATCAGCTTCGCATACCGATTACTACACATACTTGCATTGGGTAAGAAGGAACTATCTTGAATCAACAAGTGGATCAATTTTCAGTACTTAACTTATTAGTGGAATATCTATCTTGAGCAAAAATGAATTGAAATTGAGTTTTAAAGGGAGCATAAGTAATACAAAGGGTACTATGAATGATAAGTCACCTTGAGTATTTTTCTACTTTCGAGTCAGTTGTGAGTTCTGTTGTTTCGTGCCTAGCGTTTGTCTCAGTCTGCGCTCTTTATTGAGCTACCATAGCATGTTTGTCACTCAAAAGCGCTCTTCATTGAGTCACCATAGCGTGTCTGTCACTCAAAGTTCAACAGAGTGGCATGGTCAAAACTCCATACACGTGTTCGCTCTGAACTCAAAAACAAGTCGATGTGTGGAATTCATAAACAAACTGAGAGTGCCCATACAAGGGGCATCACATTCATGATCATTGCAAAGTGTATATGAGGAATCTGTCACTGCTTTGGAAGGGACTGGAGTAAGTTCTCAACATGCAGGAACAGAAGAGAAGCATGAGTCTAATTGGTTAGCAACCGTTCCAAGATCTGATGATCCTCATCATACGTGTCTGCATGATGTTGAAAAAGGTGGTGAATGACTGGACACTAGGGGCAATTTTCAGTACATTTGACAAGGTCATCATTTGAACAAGGGGCATGAACCCAACCTTTCTCTCAATCCGCTCAGAGCCATTTGTCAAACACTTTTCCCTGGATAAGGGTAATTTACCCCCATGATGATTCTGATATGATTCAGCTATCGAAAGTTGACTCCAACCATTTCAAAACTCTCTTGGGATTGTCATCTTCCCTCTGATTAATACATGTGTTTTGGATTATGCATGCATGCTCATACACTCTGGTTGATTTGAATTTCCTGGTGGGTTGCTCTTACTCTTGACTTTGTTATGTACTTAACAAAGTTTCGTTGAGTTACCTTCCATAGTATTTTTCAATTACATTTTAATAAATTGTGGCAAGTTGCCCTACACTCATTTCATAAGGTACACGACGCATTACCTCTAAGTACTGCTCATTTCCCTCTACATACCATGCATCTTCACCTTGTATTGCACTAGTTTGTGTACTCAACTTACATCGTACTGTTTTGTGCATTCTACTTGCACCGCACAGTTTTGTGCATTCATCCTACATTACAGTGTTTTGTGCATTCAACTTACATCGCACTGTTTTGTGTATTTACTTGCATCACACTGTTTTGTGCATTTTACTTGCACCGCACTATTTTGTGCTTTCATCCCACATCGCACTGTTTTGTGCATTCACCTTGTATCGCACTGTTTTGTGTATTCACCTACACCACACTGTCTTATGCACCTACACAACACTGTTTTGTGCATTCACCTTCATAGCACTATTTTGTTCATTCATTCACTCTGCACTGTTTTGTGCACCTCACCCGCACTGTTTTGTGCACTCACTGGGTCTAGGAGACCTTAAATCCTCTAAAGGTGCAATTCCTTTGGTGTTAGTTATGCCTGAACGGCTTCAGGCGGTCTGGTACAGCCACCTGATTGTGTTTGTAGTGAGTTCCTAGGACACCAACTGAGACGATGAAAACTAGAGTTCGAACGACGATGCCCAGAATGCAAAGGTTTGGAATTTCCGAGACTAAAGTCTTGTTTAAATACTAGGGGTGTATCCTCAGCTTGAAATCTATATGGCAGCCCATAGGTTGAGGTAGCCTATATGCGCCTCAATTCTGGATACTAAACCAACCTAGTCTGTCACCCTATTGGAGAATAGGGAAAGTTGCAAACATAGCCAGGGAGAAAAGTAGTACCTGTGGTTTGAAATCGCAAGATGAAGGAAAAAGTCTTAAAACCAAGAAGAAGATGAAGATCCCCAACAACATGAGGTGAGTCATCGCCAATTGCCCCTGTAAGGTACTTTTATTTCCCAACTGCCACATTTTATTATCTGTTACCTCTATCGCATTGCATATAGCATTTATCACATGCATCTACTTCATTATCCATTACATCCATTGCATCATACCATTTTATTACATGCATCCTTTCCATGTTAAGCTTAGTTTGGCATGTGCTCATACATTTCCCACAAAAAGCATAGCTCCGCATGTGTACGTGCTTATTCTGCAAGAATTATGGTCTGAGAGTTCCGGCACCTTTTCTGTGTTAGATGTGGTTTGGTTTGTGTCCATGCCTTTTCTAGGTAAGACGTAGTTCGGCCTGCACCCCCTATTCACTTCATACATTGCATTGTACTTGGTCTTGTTGCATTCAACATTTAGGATCATTATCTTTCCCCATCAAATCATTCCTCACTTATATCATACCACCTAATTACTTGTACTCTTTCTGCGGAAGGCATAGTTTTGCATGTGTACGCACCTATTCCACAAGAATTATGGTCTGAGGGTTTCAGCACCTTTTCTGTGTTAAACGTAGTTTGATTTGCATCTCCATTCCTTTATGGTATTCGTGCATTTTGTACTACTTGTTCTTTGATTATTTTATAACATTGTGTATCATTTGCATCCTGCCCTTGAACTGCGCAGGTCTGATTCCTTGCAAAGGGATATGTAGGCAACTTTCAACTTTAACTAACTATATCTGTATTTTGTTTATTTGCCCAAGTCTTATGGCCTCGTCAAAATGGGTCGTCTTCAGGCTTTGATATTCACTTACGTCATTTCATGACTTCAAGCTCCGTCAAAGAGAGAGAAACTGTAGACCACCCATTTTTGACCGCCCTTAAGACTTGGACGCCTCAGGTTGAACACTCGATGATGAAATGCTACGGTGTACAATGGTTCAAATTCCTCACCAAAACAACTTTGATTTTCCAACTCCAGAGCATAGAACCTTGCACCTTCTTTGAGCCAAAACCATATTTTTTCAAACCTAACCACCCAGAGGCCTACTGGCCAACAGGTGGCCGGCTGGCCAAAAAATGGTGGCTGGTCATCCCCTACCTGGCCGGCCAGCTAGCCAGGTTTCCCAATAGAACATATATTTGTTGCCAACTGTCCCCCCATGTGCATGCACTACACCAGCTGGCTCAATACCAATATTTTTTACTGAGGAACCTATTTTTCTATATATAGATGACCACCCCTCTTGATTTTAGGTTAGAAAAAATTACAAAAGCTCAAATTCTTGAAAAGCTCTCTATCTCTCTCTCTCTCTCTTGCAACCCATATACACCCTACATATACTTCCTCAACCAAATATTTGAGGCTCTTTGTTGAGGTTCTTGAGCTAAAATTTCAACTCTTGAGGGTGATCACTTGTTGGATTGTGAATCAAAGAGTAACCTCTCTTCAAGAGGTATAATTTTGGCCATCCTTACACTACTTTTTCCCTTTCTTTTCTTGCTGTTTTCATATTGTTTTATACTATTTTTATGGGTTGAAACTTGTGACTTAAAGCTACCAAAGGCGGAGGGGTTAACTACCCTTGTTTGAACCTTATTCCCTAAGCTTTTGTCTTTGTGTTTTCCACTTCCTTTTCAACTTTTCGCCACTGATTTTCAGAGTTTTACAAGGCTAAAATATGTGGTTTTGAGGTCCAAAAGTGGAGGGGTTAGCCACCCCTCCTTTGGCTTGCTTACTAGCTTCAATTCTCTCCAATTTGTGCTTACTTTTCTATCTTTTCAACTCAATTTCAGCACTATTTTTGATATTTTTAGGACTGTTTTAGTGTGTTTATTTCATTTATGCTTTGCATAGTATGCTTGTAGTGTTGTAGTTCTCAAAGGTTTGGTGGTTTAGCCCTTAGACACTAATCTATTCAAGTTGATAGCTTTTATTTTCATAGCTTTCATACATATGCTCACACTTGTAATACTCATCTCAGCACCCTCCCTCCTTTCTTGGTTTTCTTTGTTTGAGAGTCGTTTCAAACGAATTCTTGTTTAAGGCATGTGAAAGAGACCTTCCATGATAAATGGTTTAATCTCTTCAAAGGTTCATTACCAAGGCATTACATCTCTCTCATGCTAATAACAACTCCTTGTTTGACATTTCTCTTCATTAGTGGACATAACTCTCACTCTTTGGACTAAACTGATTAAAGAATGGAAATGTAATAAAAAGGGCTAATAAAATTGGACTAAAATAGTAACAAGAGTAATAAAATTGGTTTGTGTTCAATCGAACATTAATTGAACCTATTGCGTCTCGAGTCATTACATACTCATCAGTGATGTTAATGATTCGAGAAGCAATGTCTACCACTTCCCTAGAGAGGTAACTCCATGATAAGAAGGAAGTTTCGTTGGTCTTTTATTTCCATTTATTGAGACTTTGACCCATCAATTCATAGATCATCACGCAACAAGTTTGCATCAATTAATGGTTTGTGAATCGAGTCTACCCTTGCCTTGATCTATTTCATGATAGGGAGAAGCAAAAAGGATAAACATCTCCCAAAAACACTATGTTTGTGCTCTGTTTCCTTTCTAGTGCAGCAAGGCAAACCCCCAAAATAGTGGTCGACCAGCCACTTGTTTATTCGGCCGACCACCTTTTATGGCCGGTCGGCCATTTTATTTTATGTAGACAGTACCATTTCCATGGCAGAACAGAGCAGAGGCTGGGATGAAAATAGATTATTTTTCTAACTGCAAAACAGAACAGTTCTAGCAGCAAAACAAAGGTGTTTTCGGGTGGATATTCTCGTTCATGCATATGCAATTCTCTACTTCCCATGGCTCGTGAAGTTAATGCTAATTAGTAAATTTATTTGAAACTTGTAATAGCTAGTTCATTAATTAGTTAAATTCCTTTGAATTTGTAATAGTTGGTTACTTAGTTAATTAATTCCATATTGTAATTAATTAATTAGATTCATTCAATTTGTAATAATTAGTTGGTGTAGCTAATTTATTTGGTAATGTAATAGTTAGTTCAATTCAGACATGTATTTGGATCCTCCGTGAGGGCAAAATTGTAATATTGTGTATGTCTTCTAACTCCCTTTTTTTTCTCCATTTTATTTATCCACTTACCATGGTTGTATAGCATCATATTTTCCTTAGCATTTTCCATGACTCGCATCCATTTGTTTTGCATTCATAAGGGTTTGACTCATCATACTAATTAATGTCAATTTCAAATTCCCTACTTGAATATGTGCTTTCTTGCATGCTTTGAATTGACTCACATGCCATGCTAGTAGTCGAACCTATTATTTGTAGATTGTATGTATTGCATTAGTCATGTTGCATTGTTTAGGAACATGCATTTCTTCTAATTAGTTTATCTTCTTTGACTCGCCTCAGAGTACTAGGTGAGTATTTCTTGTTTTAGCATATTGTATGTATGTTAGTGTTACCATATCAAGCATATGGGCTAAGTGCTTATTTGACATACCTCTTGAATGCCAATGGATGAAGGCTTTTCGCTTAAGTTGGGATGATTTGATTAAATGTACATATGAGCCCACTTTTTCAAGTGACACATATTCAATCACTTTTTAAAACAAACATATATTCAAAACATTCCAAAGTGGGAGAATTAGTCTATACTTGTGTGCATCACATAATAAGAATAGCCTAATAATTAGAATAAGAGCATATAATGTCTATAAGAATCACATCATGATTAGTAGAGACTGATCTTTGATCGGGTGAGTGGGGTGCCCAATTCATGACCTTCCCCTCGTATACCTAAGTTCCCAAGCCAAGACACTTTGATGATGACGGATAAGTGGCCTCTGGCATGAGTCATGGGTTTTCTAAATTTTCCAAAAATATTCAGGTGGCGACTCTGAAATCTAGCAAAGCGGTCTATTTTTGGCATTTTTTATTAATATCAAATTTCAAGAAGATTTACCGAATTTGGACTCTTTTGTGTTTTTCTGCTTCACATTGCACTTGTGAAATCAAATTCAGAACCACGAGAGTCCGAACTGTAGGCACTGCAAGGAAAAACACTTTTCGCAACTACCTTTTTCATGTTGGTCGCAAATAGTTCACTTTCTGCGACCAAAATTTTCCCTAGTCGCGAATGTTTTATTCTTTTGCTACCAACACTTTTCTGGTCGCTTATAGGTGATTTTTTACGAATAAATTTGACATGTGGTCGCGGAAGGTAATTTTTAGCGACTAAATTTGAAATGTGGTCATGGAAGGTAATAGCGGTAGAGCGAAAAAAATTGGCGGTATGTCAAAACTATTGGTGACTAGTAAATATTGGTCACAAAAAAGAAAAGGGACATTTTTTAAACAAAACTATGTAGTTTTGAATTTTCCTAAATCAATTCTTTTTTTAATTATGTAATTCCTAAATATATTTCAAATTCATTTTTCATCGTTTCAACTCCTCATTCTCTACATTCCCAATCGATAACAAAGCTCTAGCCACCATCTTCATTCACTTCGACCCTTGTTCGCAGCCAATCAGAGCCAGTTTTACAGCCTCTTCTCTCGCATTTTGTCCACCACCAGGTTTGCTTCCTCCTCTCTCGCATTGCCTTCACTTTGAGGTGATTTTAATTTTGTTTTGCTTTATGACTTTTGTGGTCCGATCGAGTATTCTCTCTCTCTCTCTCTCTCTCTCTCTCTCTATATATATATATATATTCTCTCTCTCTTTCTCGATATATATATATATATTAGTTCATCTTCATTTTGATTTTTGCTTTGCTTTCATTCTATGCATATCATTTGATTAGTGGTTGAATATATCTGTTTCATTGTCTTTCTAGATGTTCAAATGTCTCTGCTAATTTAGTTGCTACACTTACATTTTTCTTTTCTTACAATCATTTCTGAGCACTAGTACCTGGTTGTATATAGTGTTTTTTGAATTGGATTTGAGAGTGGCTATTGTATTTGAAGGTTTTGGTATTGTATTATATATCTGGTTCTCCCTTTGTTTCTTAGTCAGATCATGTTCTTTCTTTAGTGTATCTATGTTGCTGTCACTGCTGCATTGTATCTGTGTTGCTACTGCTGTTGTTTTTTTCTGTCTCAGCCACTTGTCTATTATCCCTTTGTTGTTGGCCCCTCACCAACAAATGGGCAAAATGTAATTTACCCTAAGAATATTCACAATTAAGGAAAATAGACTACAGAAGTTTCAAGTTTTAAACAAATTTTTTGAAATAAATTCCAATCTCTTAAAGAATTAGTATTTCAGAGAAAACAAGGAATGTAATCTTGATACCTCTGTTGTCAAGGTGTTTTTACATGCATCTAATTAGGCAGTAATACATTAATCATAACTTCAAATAGAAACTAAGATCCAGTCGTAGCAAATAATAGTTTGTGTCAATTTTCTTCACTTCGTCTTAGCATAAAGGCAAATTACTTGCAGCTATTGACTCTTCAATGAGAGTATGTCTCGCTACACGTATTTGCTTATAACTGGACTAACAATAAGAAACAAACCAAGAAAAAACAAATACCAAAGAAAAGTAATCGAGTTTTTCATTGTTTTCCTTTCTCAGTTTTAAAATGTGAGAGAAAAAGGAACTATTGCATAATATGTGTGTTCTTGATAATGTACCTGACTTCTCCAATTATGTAGATTGTGCTCTTCAAAGCCTTTCAAAGGCATTATAATAGTCACTCTTGGCAGGTTGACCTGATTAGAGTGCTCAAAGGCATTAATATCATGAGAAATATATGCAAAGCTATTGCCACCTCTCAAACTATCTTTCATCCTTCTAATCTATCAACTCCTATCCGAAGACACAAAATGTTACAAAATCTAAAATTTCACATAGTAATTTTTTTATCAAGATTCAGGGCAGAAACTGATTCGGGAACTTAAAGCCACATTGTCACCTAACTTTAGAAATTAAAGCTTGATACTTGACATAAGCAGCACAAGCCCACCCAAGAGCAAGTGTTAGGCAAATAAAATATCCCTACAGCACAAATAAAAGACACAGATTGGAACATGATCATGTTGCAACATCATGTTAGAGTGCACAAAAGCATAGGCAAAGAACATAATTTGAAAAATAAGATACTATCACCTTACAAAGCAAGAAGAGTCAGTTATATCGTACATTTATTTGGTCCATAAACATTATCATTTTCAAAATAATACAAAACAAATCCATACCTAACATAAAGTAAATAAAAAGAAAAAACCAGCAACATGCCCATGTAATCCAATGTGTTTTGTAATATTCTTCTAAACTGAGATCTATTAAAATTCATGATGAATCTAGTGGCTATGAAATGGTTGATATCTGTGCAACTAATCCTATAATAGTGATACTATCTTTACCTATATTCATTGCACCAACACATGACGACCTGGGCACCTATAGGCAACAACTTGTGCAAAAAAAAATTTATCATTGAAGTCACCTTGTCAGGTAGTTCATACCCATGTCAGCCACAATACCTTTGTCAGCATCACTTTGATACTCATTGAGATATACCAAAGTAAATCAAATTTTCAAAGAAACTTCAAGGACTAAGACCTTACAGATTTGGTTTTACAAGTAGCGACAAGTAACCTCATCTAGTTAAGGAAAAGCAACAGCATCACACAACTGCTAAACCTATAAAGCAACCTCATGTCTTACCTAGTTATTTTCCTTATATATGAGACCAGATTCTATATGAGTCCATCCTTAAGAACCTAATTTGGTTGCCAATTAGAAAGCACAAAAAAGAACAATAAGGTCCCAGCTTTTTCCTAATTAGTCATGAATGAGAATTGCATTATCAACTAAGAGCTAGCAAGCAGAATTCTAAAACAAAGACTTTACCATTTTAAGATGATCAAAGCTAATCACTTGATCTCTAGGAACTACATCAAACTTTCATATTCTAAAGTGTTTGGAAATAATTTTTTGTAACCTGAAATCTTTTATGCTACTACTTTCCTAGGTTGTTTTTTGTCCGTTGTTTTTCTGTTCACTCCATGTTGTATTTTTACCTTTTGCTATTTTAGATGCACCTCTGCTTTGCTGTTTGGAACCTCTCCAAAGAGGTTGAACAGGGGTATTATCTTTGTTTGTGTTGATATCTATGTTATAGCGCATACATTAACTTTTTGTATGCATTTCTGTACTTTTTGTGCTAATCTGCTTGTGTGAAAATTAGTTAGTTGGTTCTTGGTTTATTCACTTGTATATAATTTATTGTTTTTTCCATGCATAACCATAGAAAATAAATGGTACGTTTATCTAACATAACGTTTACTTTATAGGTGACCAAATATGGACAAGAGTTGGATGTCCATTAGAAATAGATTGAGTTCGGAGTATAGCGAAGGGGTTAAGTCATTTCTCCAATTTGTAATGACAAATGTTGGCCTAGATAATAGAATTTGTTGCCCGTGTATGGATTGCCTAAATTTTGAACGTCGTACCATTAAGGATGTGGAATATCATTTGATCCGAAAAGGGATGTTGCTTTCATACAAAACTTTGGTGCGCCATGGGGAAACTGTTCCAGTCACTCAACCGCGTGTGGAATAATGACAATGAGGTTGAAGTTGTTGGTGATGAAAGGATAACCAATGAAAGCCTTGACCTTGAAGATGAATTGTGTGATATGTTAGAAGACCAACGCATGGCGAATATTTTCGATAATGATGAAGAGGATGAGTGGAATGATAATGAGCAAAGAGATGATGCACGAAACTTTAAGAAATTGTTAGAGGATGCTCAACATCCGTTATACCTTGGTTGTCAAAAGTTTACTTTGTTATCGTTTGTTATTAAGATGCTTCATATGAAAGTGTTAAACAAATGGAGCAATAAGTCTTTCAACATGTTGTTGGGTGTATTGAAAGACCTTTTACCAGAAAGTGACCAAAAGGTTCTGTGGACCTTTTATGAAGCCAAGAAATTTTTGCGTGACTTGGGGTTAAGACATGTGCCTATTCATGCATGTAAGTATGATTATGCTCTTTTTTGGAAGGAAAATGCCAATTTAAAAAATTGTCCAATTTGTAAGGAGCCTAGATACAAATTGAATGATAGGAAAGGTAAGATCCCTCTTAAGATTTTGAGATATTTCCCATTGACACCAAGGTTGCAAAGATTATACATGTCCAGAAAAACTGTTTCAGATATGAGATGGCACAAAGAAAAATGTGTTAATGATGGCATATTAAGGCATCCAGCCGATGGTGAGGCGTGAAAGGACTTTGATAGGAAACTGTGACAACCCTCGCCACTGTTTACTGATAAGACCACTGATTGGTGCTAATCTACGATTAAGCATGTTAACTGACTGATTGACTGAAATCCTGAACTGATTGATTGAACGTATTAGTTTGAATGCATTTCTATCTGTTTGTCAGTGAACTATCTGTTCGTGTTTTATGTTTAAACTGCTAATTGAAGGCCTTATCGGCGGCCGAATCCGAAATTGATTAATGTTTTATGCTCGTTAGAATTTATGTAATTTTATGGTATATTTAATTGAAATGTGATTGGGTATGATTAAATTAGATTTAATAATGGTAAATTACAAGAGTTGGCCTTAATCACCAAAATGCCATCTAGTAGATTTATCTAGGAAACCCCTCTCCACTTCATACATGTTGATACAACATTTCTTCAGCTCATTTCCTAGAGCAAAACTGACTAGAGAGAGAGGGAATTGGGAGAAAATAGAATTCATCAAAGATTGCTTGGAGAATTTGAAGGAGAATTGCATATTGAGCTTCTACATCTTGAACTTAAGACATAAGGTAGAGAATTTCCCTTCTTGATCATGAAATTTAGTAGATTCTTGCATGGTACATGGTAATTGAGTGAGTTGAGTCAAAAATTGGATTAAATTGTTGAATTGGAGCCTGATTCATGCATGCATGTGCATATCTTGAAGTTTTGAGGTTGTTTTCATGGGAATTGCTTCATGCATGTCCATCTTTTGACCATAGCCCATGATTTTATCTTGTTTTTGAAAGAATTGGCTCTTAGGAGCATGAATTGGAAGCTTTGAAGTTGGTTAAATTCATGCATGTTGTAGGTTCATCATGTTCTTGAATTATTGTTGAATTTGTGTTTAATTGAATTACCTTTGGGTTTTGATTTCTCAAATTGACCCTTGAAACATGTAATATTATGGGTTTTGAAGTGTTTTCTAGAAAATTAGCCCAAGAGGATCGATTTTGGTGCATTAAAATTGAGTTTTGAGCTTCAGGTTCAAATCTGAAATTTCCAGATTTTGGACTCACGCTCGAACGGGGGATTCCATACTCGAGCGTACCTACTGAATTCATGCAGTCCGCTCGAGCGGGGAAAGTGATGCTCGAGCGTAAAATGCGTATATCCAGTACTTTGCATGTTTTTACAGCCCGCTCGAGCGGGGGAATGCACGCTCGAGCGAGGACTTGTGTCTCATGCTCGAGCGGGGGTCGAGCACCTGTTGAGCGTGAATTTTGTGCATCCAAAACTTTTGTCATGTTTTACAATCCGCTCAAGCGGGGAAAGTGACGCTCGAGCGGGGAACCTTTGTCTGCATGTCCGCTCGAGTGAGGAAAGCCACGCTCGAGCATGGACCCTGTTTTCTGAAAATTCTGAAAGGTGTTTTAAAGTGCATCTTTGCATCCTCATTCCATCCTAGGCATTCCTAGGCCTAGTTTAAGGCATCTTAATGAGGATATTGGTGTAGAACCACACCGAGTCAAGATAGGGATTAAGTTATTATTTCCCAACTGTGTAGCTTAGTGTGTGTTCACTCTGTAACTGTGTAGGGTTGGCATCCGAGGACGCGTACTAGCTTATCTGTAGCCCAGAACTCTGTGAGTAACAATGTTGTAAAGATATGTTCAATTGAGATTATTTTCTTAACAATGACTGTACTGCTTTATGAAATGACACTGTTTACTGAATGAATGTTTGTCCTATTTGTGAACTGTATTTGTGGCATCCATAGCAATTTACTGTTATTGAACTGTTACTGCTACTGTTACAGAGATCTCTGTCGGTTCCCATGTTTGGAACCATTACTGATGGCCATCATTGACTGCTTGGTCTGTTAAGACTTACTGCACTGTTTTGCTATCGGATGTACCACATATGACTATTATATTTTCTGAATGACTGTTATGGTATGAATTATGAGCCACAAACTGAACGACTGATATATTGATAAATGACTGTTTTCAATACTGAAGGGACATTCATTCTTAACCTCTTTACGCATATGTTATTCACTAGGCTTTAGCTCACTGCTTATATGTATATGTAGGTGTACAGGCACCAGACCGTTGCTAAGCGTCGGGCTAAGCTCCCGTTTTGTCAAAGCCAACCACCGTGCCTTACTGCGAGGTTCCAAGTCCTTCAAGCTGGGGCTTTTTGGGGTGTTTTAGTTTTTCCCCTTTTGGTATCTGGTTTTGTAACACTGTATAGACTGACATGTGTACTCGTACTGTATGTTATGGTAGGGATTTGGTCCCTAACCTGAACGCCTGTAAATGATGTATGTATGTATGTATGTATGTATATACTGTTTTGTTTCTGAATGTGAATATATATAAAAAGTCTTTTTGCATACAGACTGTCACAGCTCATTGGACATCTTTTAATTACAGTTTTGGCTTCTGCCAGCCCGTGTACGCTGTATTACTGTTATTACTGTTAAGCAGGCCTTCGGTAATCTCGAATTACTGGCCGGTTACGGTGCTAAACCCATAGGGGCGAGTTTGGGTCGTGACAGAAACATACTATGTTTTCCCAAGAACCACATAATGTGAGGCTAGGATTGGCCACCGATGGTTTCAACCCTTTTGGAAATATAAGCAACGCATATAGTATGTGGCCTGTGGTAGTTATGCCTTATAACCTGCCACTGTGGAAGTGTATGAAACAACCATTTTCCAGGATGTCATTGGTTATTCCTGGGCCGCAAGTACCAGGGAGAGATATTGATGTTTACTTGAGGCCATTAATTGACGAATTAAAGGATTCGTGGGAAGATGGTGTAATTACATATGATTCCTCAACTATGGCAAGTTTTCGAATGCATGCAATTATTATGTGGACTATTAATGACTTTCCTGCTTATGGTAACTTGTCAAGGTGGAGTACAAAAGGATATTTGGCTTGCCCCAATTATAATGAGAATGCATCATCACAACAGTTAAGAAGTAAGATAGGATACACTAGTGCTCACAGCTACTTACCTCAAGACCATCCTTGGCGAAAAAGTAAGCTCTTTAAGGGTAAGGCAGATGATCGAGCAAGACCATTCGAGTTGTCAGGGGAACAAATATTGGATCAATTGGATTCAGGAACATTTAAACCATTTGGGAAGCATCCAAGCAACCAGAAAAGAAAAATGGATGAAAATACAATACTGAATTGGACAAAAAAAAGCATATTTTTCAAATTATCATACTGGAAGACACTCAAGTTATAGCATATTCTCGATGTTATGCACATAGACAAGAACATATGTGACTATTTGATTAGAAATTTGTTGAGCATTGATGGAAAGAACAAGGACATGGAAAAAGCACGCATGGATTTAGAGGATATGAAAATTAGGAAAGATTTGCACTTAAAGAGGTGCATGGATGGGTCCTTTGAAAAGCCCCTTGCATTGTACACATTATCTCCAAAGGAAAGACAAGGT
This sequence comes from Camellia sinensis, assembly GCF_004153795.1. Classification (NCBI taxonomy): domain Eukaryota; kingdom Viridiplantae; phylum Streptophyta; class Magnoliopsida; order Ericales; family Theaceae; genus Camellia; species Camellia sinensis. The sequence continues at coordinate 973,561 of NW_021024525.1, read as the reverse complement.
TTTTGTGAGTTCTTAAAATCGATTAGATATCCTGATAGATATGCAACAAACATCTCTAGGTGTGTGAGCAAAAAGGGCGTAAGTTATCCAGTTTGAAAAGTCGTGATTGCCATGTCCTCATACAATGACTTCTTCCTATTGGGATGCATGGATATCTTCACAAGGACATTTCTATTGCATTGTTTGAGTTGGTTTCAAGAGTTATGTTCGAAAACAGTGAGGATGAATGGTTTGGAGAAATTACAAGAAAGCATAGTGCTCATACTTTGCAAGTTAGAAAAAAAATTTCCACCTGCATTCTTTGATGTCATGCTCCACTTAGCTATTCACTTGCCTCGCGAAGCCATTCTTGGAGGGCCAGTGCAAAAGGTATTGTTATGCACTTAATTGTAAAATTATATTTTTTTAATATTATAGTACCATACATGTGGTTTATATAGTAATTTCATGTTATTTGTTGAAGATTACTCGGGATTTTGAAAGGGTATGTAGCGAATCGAGCTCGCCCAGAAGGTCCGATTGCAGAAGCTTACATTGTCAAAGAATGCCTCACTTTTTGCTCTATGTATCTTGGTGGGATTGAAACCGTATTTAATAGAGAGGAAACAAATGAATATGGTAGTGATGTTGGCTTGGGGCATTCAATTTTTTCACAAAAAGTCCGTACTTTTGGGTTAACTCAAAGGGCACTCGACATGTCTGAGAATGAAACAAAAGTGGCTCATTGGTTTGTCTTGTACAATAGTCTAGAAATCGATAAATATCTAGAGTATGTTCTCATTTAGTTAAGTGCATGCATAACTTTTTCGTTATGATCGCACTCAAGTACTAATTATTCATATATTTTTTTTAATAGAGAACACAAGAATCAGTTACAGAATGCAAATGTACATGTACATGACATTACAAGACGACAACAAGAAGAATTTCCTAGGCAGTTCAAAGTGCGGGTAAGATATATAGATAAATATGTAATAAACATCATAAACATAATTCACTGTTCCTACATTGATATTAACATCATACATCCTTGTCACATGTTCATGTAGATAAATCAATTACGAGATGAAGGATCATCGGAAGTGACTGATGAGTTATGGTCATTAGCTAATGGTCCTAGTCCAATAATGAATATTTATTCAGGTTGTATTTGTAATGGCATTCGATTCCATACCAAAGATCGAGACAATCATCGTAAATGTCAAAATAGTAGGTTGGTCATTCAAGGGGATCATCAGGGTATGTCAATTGATTTCTATGGTCACTTGACTAAAGTTTGGGAAATGACATACATGTTTGGGCATTGAGTTATGTTGTTTCAATGCGAATGATTTAACACTGGTAGCAACAGAACATTTTGCACTAAAACACATCTAACAACCATTGATGTAAGAAGTCGTTGGTATCAAAATGACCCATTTGTCTTGCGAAGTCAAGTGCAGCAAGTTTTTTATGTCAATGATACCAAATTAGGTGAACATTGGAAAGTTGTAGAGCGACTTCAACGTCGAGGAATATGGAATGTGCCGGGGCTTGAGGATGTAGATCCCAATGATAATGAATTGCCTATTTCGAATGATGTGTTCCAGCAGGACGAGACCACTGAAATTGTCCAAATCACCATTGCAGTCCATTAGCAACACTTTACGTAGGACTGATATTGCACTTGATATTATTCCAAGTCAATTGATTCTGCAATCTGCTAGAGGTGTATCTGCAAAGGGTGCAAACATAGATGATTTTATCTGTGATGATGATGATGATGATCAAAATTCAAGTGATCCTAGTGATGATGAAGATGAATTTCATAGTCATAATGACTCAGATACAAATCATGATATAGAGCCTTGAATGTAATGTCCTTTACTTTTTACATTATGAAGTCATTTTGATTGTAATGGCATGCACTTGTTAATGAAGTCAAATTGTAATGAATTTTTTGTTCATAATTTCATTACTTGTAATGTAGTTCTAATATTAGACTATTAGCTTATTTTATAATTTCATGAATTGTCATGCATTTTAAATCTTTATTAATGTATTGCTTATAATTTATTTGTTACATACAAAGACTACACATATGCCAACTGGACAAGCCAATAAGAGGAGGTCGATGACTTCAATGTCAGAGGCAACCCCAACTGAGGTCCCAGCTCACGTGTCAACATCTCCATCTCTTATGGATGCATCTACATCTTCGCAAATAGCTGGTTCTGGTAAGTGTTTCATCCTTTGTATAGACCAGTTTGATTCTTGCACCCATCATTGTAATCAATGTTGAGTACTTACTACATGCTTACACTTTTGGTTTGATTATGATTGACAATATTTAATTTGGTTGCCAAATCATGATGTGTAAATGGTATTTTAACTGTGAATTTTGCTAAACAGCAGCCATCAAAGTGTATAAACAACAACCATCAAAGTGTATAAACAACAGCAGCCTATAAACAATTCTTTAATTTTCCTTGTTCTTATTGTGGGCATTACAAAGTGCAAGTGTAATGAACCCTAAACCTAACTTCAGTGTTGAGTTATTTTTTACTTTTTATTTTTGGTGTAAAATTGTCAGGGATAAGACCTTAGGTTTTGTTATTGCTAAGCTTGCATTTCTTTGCATTGTTTATAACATATGGATTGAAAGAAATAATGGTGTTTAATTTTGTGTTTATAATATAGGTTCAACAGTGAAGCGAGTATGAGGTCCAACAAGGGGTAAGAACACTAGTAGACTTATCACCCAACATGGTGGCAAGAAGCTTTTTGTTGGAGTTTCTAGTAAGCAGAGAACATTTGTGGGGCTTAATGCCACTGAGGCAGCTAATGAATTCGGTGCACAAATTCGATTGCAAGCCCCATTGCAAGGAACAGAAAATTGGGAGGATGTTCCACCAACCATTTGGGCAGCTATCGTACAGTCCTTGTGGGTAATTTAATTTTTAGTGTTATTGAGGTTAGTAGGTTAATATATATGATCTATGATTACTCGTGTAATTATTTAATTGGGACAAGATAAGTTTGAGATTGAAAGATACGATGACGGCCCACTTGCACTAGAAGTTATTGACCCAAAGTCCATAATTTTGTTCAAAGGCTGGCAATATCATATGAATCAACATTACAAAGAGTTGGTGAAAGCAGGTACAGATCCTTATAATAAGCCATTTGTTGGGGTAGGCCAAGAAGATTGGAGGTACATGATTGATCATATGTTTCTTGGTGACACACACAAAGTAATTAACTTAACACTCATGAATGTTTCTTCTAATTGCACCACAAATAACCATTATGCATTCTTGTAATTGCACTACAAATCCATGGATACTTAAATTTCTTTTAACTCAAACTTCCTAAGTTTCTTTGAAATTCAAAAAATGGCTGTTAATACATATAGTTATATATGTATGTATATATATAATGAATGAATGTGTGTTGTACAGTAAGAAATTGCAAAGAGAGGGAAAGAAAGAGGAAACAAGCACTTAAGCTAATTTTTTAAATTAATAATTTTACTGCGTTGTAGGAACGGTCAAAAAGGAACATAAACAACAAAAAAAGTTACCCTATAATCACACCATGGGTTCAAGATCATTTTCAGCAGCAATCTCAATTGAGGTAACATATTTTTTTTTTTTAAGACTATTAGTTAATGCTGCATTTTTTTTATTAATAGTATTGCTAAGTTTGCCTTTTATATTTTTAATACAGGGAATTGAAAATGGCAAGGAGCCTCACATATTAGATTTTTACAAGACCTCACATTGGAGTAAGAAAAAAAAATGATTGGATTGAACCAATTTGTGGGGTGTTATATGTAAGTATACCTTCACTATATTTGTTATTCATATTCCTATATAATGGTTAACTAGTTAGTGTACTTGTAAAATATACTTACTAGTTTTTTTTTTTTACACTCACAGGAGAAGATGGACCAACTTCGTAAGGAAGCTTCACAGCCTGGAGCAACCCCGATGACGCAAGAGCAAATTTGTGTTCAAGTCCTTGGGAAGAGGTCAGTGTATTTAAAAGATTTTGGGGTTGGTCCAAAGCCGTCTTCCGCTTTCAATTCTACAGCTAGGTCAGAAGCACATGATCAAGAGGTTAAGGGCCTTAAAGAAGAGGTAGCATCACTGAAAGGGATAATTCAATCATATGAAAGATGCTTTGAGAAATTCGAATACTTTATGAGACAAATGCAAGAAAATCATAGTGGATATGACTCTTTTGATAAGTACTTTAAATTTATTACATATATTAGTGTTTTTAAAATAGTAATATTTTATAATTAACCAATTTCACAGCATATCTTTATGCATGTTGTTGAGGTGACTGTTAATATTTGTTCCATTAAAGATACCTAAATCTAAATTGATGGACTTTTTGTTTGAAGATGAGCAAAGAAAGCACTTGTTCATTATCATTAAAACCCATTATCATCATCATCATAATATAAGGGATGGGGTGTATAGTTTTGACTAGTTGTCATATAACCATTGATTATTTGCAGACATTTAGTACAAATTGTAGATTATATGTTGAAATTGATATGTAGTTACTGATTATTTTCTAAAATTGATCATTTTTTGGGACAACTTTATTGAAACTGAGTTGTACTTAATTGAGGGATTACGTGACCAAATTGAGCTGAAATTACTAATTTTCTTTTAAAAATATGGTTTAAAACTGTGTTGTGATTTGTTATGTGATGAAATTGATATGAAACCATCCATATTTGATCTGATGATAAGGATAGAGTGGAGGGGACGCAGGATGGGACACCAATTTGGTACACCTTCTTAGATGGAATTTTGGTTTCACCCTTGGTCAAGGGACTAGCCAAGGCCAACCTACTAGGCCTTGCACAAGGCTTCTGAAACCCAAACCTAAACCTGAAATACTCTAGTCTAATCCCTTCCTAATCTCTAGAGAGTATGTTTTGTTTGACTTGAGTGTACTAAAAAAAGTGAAGATTGTAAAGAAATTATTAGATAGACAAATGGAAAGACCGAGAAGTTAGGAAACAACCACCAAGAACGAGTCGAGAAGGAGGTGAACACCATGTTGAGACAAAATCTCGTGGCCATGTGATAGATCAATTGATTACTAAGTGATAAATCATTAGGTCAATGCTCGTAGAACTTTAGTTATAGTACCTATTGATGGATTAGGGGAGGGCATTGGCTGGGATGCGCTTGGGCTGGACTTGCACTACATATTAAACGAATCGGCAATGGTTGGTAGCCCGAAAATATGTAGCTCGAATGGCTCGAAATACCCAAAACGACATTGTTTTGGGTGTAAAACGACGTCGTTTTGCCATTTTCGAACTATTCGAGCCACATATTTTCGGGCCACCAAACATTTTTCTAAATGAATATGTGTTTGCCCAAGACTGGTCTGCCTAACATCGGGCTTATGTGGTCATCCATCCCAAACTCAAGTCATATGAAAATACAATTCCGAAGCCCGTACACTTAGCCAAAAAATGCAAGGAAAAATGCACACAACGATTCATGCATTACTCAAACTACAGGGTACTAATAAATTTGTGTGTTTGAATCAATCGTGCATTTTCTTTATTCATATTTGTATGAAGTGCAAACTATTTGGTTTGCTTCTAGTTGAGATGGTGAACTTTTTCCAACCCCACGTCTTTCTCCCTTTTATTTACCCGCTTATGATGGTTAGATTAGGGCATGTTTCAATTAGCATACTTATGCTTGCATGCACCGGGCTCGGCGCATCATACTAACTGTATTGTATTTCAATTCCAAGTTGAATACTTGTTGGTTGTAGCATTTCACATGCCATCCTTAGAATAGCCGAGCCTACTATAGTTGCATTTTACATGTGTTGCATTAAGCATTTCTGTATATTTAGGATCATGCATGATTTTTAATCAGCTTCTTTTTTGGCTTAGAATACTCAGTAAGTACTTATACTTTAGCATCCTTGCATGCGTGTGAGTAACTGCCATGATAGCATGCTTGCCATGAGGCTAACTGCTTATGTGATATAACTGCCTGAATGCCTGGGGGTGAAGGTTGGGTTATTTGAATTGGAACAATTCATCGATTGTGAGTTTTAAGCCCACTTGAGAATGGCAAATCATCTTGTTTTCTAAGCCCGCCCGAGGGTGGCAAATCCACGTCTAAACCTACTTACGAGTAACACCATCAAACCATTTTCAAATAAACAAAAATGAAATGTTTTGTTCCAATTCAGGCGATCCAGTCTATACTTGTATGTTGTGCGCATCACATAGTAAATCTAGGCTAATAACCGGAATAAGAACGCATAATGTTTTCAAAACTAGATATCATGGTTAGTAGAGGCCGATCTTTGATCGGGCGAGCGGGGGTGCTCACGAAGTAACCTTCCCCAATCGTACCCAAGTTCCCGAGCCGAGGCAACTTTGGTGATGATGGACACGTGGCCTTAGGCAACGAGTCAGGGTTTCCTAAATTTCCCAAAATAAAATATTTTGGTGGCGACTCTGTATCTGGCAAAGCAGTCCATGTTTGGCACTTCTTTCAAAAAATCTGTTTTCAAAAACGATTTGCTGGATTTGGACTCTTTGATGATTCATCGGTCTTACATTGCACTCTGCGAGATTAGATACAGGATCGTTACTTTGAGTCCTGAACTGTAGTGAGCCCAATGAACAAAACGGGATTTCCCTCCCAGGACGTTCGGAGACGTCTACAGTAGTTACTGATTATTTTCTAAAATTGATCATTTTTTGGGACAACTTTATTGAAACTGAGTTGTACTTAATTGAGGGATTACGTGACCAAATTGAGCTGAAATTACTAATTTTCTTTTAAAAATATGGTTTAAAACTGTGTTGTGATTTGTTATGTAATGAAATTGATATGAAACCATCCATATTTGATCTGATGACAAGGATAGAGTGGAGGGGACGCAGGATAGGACACCAATTTGGTACACCTTCTTAGATGGAATTTTGGTTTCACCCTTGGTCAAGGGACTAGCCAAGGCCAACCTACTAGGCCTTGCACAAGGCTTCTGAAACCCAAACCTGAACCTGAAATACTCTAGTCTAATCCCTTCCTAATCTCTAGTGAGTATGTTTTGTTTGACTTGAGTGTACTAAAAAACGTGGAGATTGTAAAGAAATTATTAGATAGACAAATGGAAAGGCCGAGAAGTCAGGAAACAACCACCAAGAACGAGTCGAGAAGGAGGTGAACACCATGTTGAGACAAAATCTCGTGGCCATGTGATGGATCAATTGATTACTAAGTGATAAATCATTAGGTCAATGCTCGTAGAACTTTAGTTATAGTACCTATGGAAAATGCTAGAGAGCTCTAAATCTACAGCTCTAATTTGAACTCTAATGATGTGTCAAAGCAAAAAAAAACAAAACAAAACAAAACAAGGCACAAACATCACATCAGGGGTGGGTCTCACCTTCCCATTAGAGCTATTAGAGCTCTTATATTAGAGTTCTAAAACATTTTTGTAGTACCTATTGATGGATTAGGGGAGGGCATTGGCTGGGATGCGCTTGGGCTGGACTTGCACTACTTATTAAATGAATATGTGTTTGCCCAAGACTGGTCTGCCTAACATCGGGCTTATGTGGTCATCCATCCAAACTCAAGTCATATGAAAATACAATTCTGAAGCCCGTACACTTAGCCAAAAAATGCAAGGAAAAATGCACACAACGATTTTTGCATTACTCAAACTACAGGGTACTAATAAATTTGTGTGTTTGAATCAATCGTGCATTTTCTTTATTCATATTTGTATGAAGTGCAAACTATTTGGTTTGCTTTTAGTTGAGATGGTGAACTTTTTGATTGATGTGGTGTTTGAGCTAATCACAAAGAGACAAAAAGTCAGTGAAAGTCGTATGTACCAGATTGGTTTATCTTCCACATGTTTATCTCCTGTTATGCATATTTTCGTAGAACCTTGCACTTCTACATGCTTTGTTCGTTTGATCTTTCCACATTTCTCATAGCATACTAGATGGAGGCCTCATCCTATATAGCTTTGATATAATAATTTTTTATAGTTTTCAGTTGCACAGATGGAGCCATAGTTATTTAGTTTACTAATAAAACTTAAATTGACATCATGTTATAAAACTTAGTGTATAGTTTTGCCTCCAGATCCACAGATTTTTACAAAATTAAATAAAAATGTAAGCAAAAATATTATTATTATTAACAACGCTTTCTTCATTTCTTTATTGCAGGTAGCTAGAGTTGTAGTCATGCGTGTTTATGAACCTTAGTTTGCCGCTGAATTAATTTTAAGTTGTGTTTATATATGGAGTTTTTGATATATTTGGCATCGGACAAATATGACACGCATTTGGATATTAATGGTTTTTGAAATCTTTGATGGTTTTGGTAAATATGTTTTTGATGTAAATTCATTGTAAACTAAGCAAATGGATGGTTATTTTTGGACTTGTAATGTGTTCATGTTGACAGGTTGGACTAAATTAGATAGATTAACTACTATTTTGACTTTATAGTCGATGATTTTTTATTTTTAGATTGGATTGTTGATGGATTGATATGTTGAAATTGATTGGATGGATATGAATTATGCATTAATTGCAAATGTATTATAGGTATTAAAAAAAATTAGCATTAGATTTGGGAAATTAAAAGCTCTTTTGCAACCAATAAAATTTTGATTGCGAATAACTATTGGTGACCATAGACATGGTAACTAAAGCATAGAATTTCCTACGATCACAAATTGTCTCTAAATATGGCTATTCCATGACCAAGTTGATTTTTGTCGTCAAAATATTTCCGCGACTAGTTTTTTTTGTTGCAAATAATCACCTTTTTAGCGACCAAATATATGGTCGCAAATGATCACCCTTTTAGCGACTAAACATGTCATCGTAGATGATCACTCTTTTAGCGACTGAACATGTCGTCGCAAAGGATCACCCTTTTAGCAACAAAATATGTGGTCACAAATGATCACCTTTTTAGCGACCAAATATGTGGTCGCAAATAATAACATTTAGCGACCAAAATAAGTGGTCGCAAATGTTAACTTTCAGTGACTAATTTTTTGGTCACAAAATGATCAACTTTTGACAAAATAAAATGCTTTTTGCGACCAAGATATGCGGTCACAAATTATAACTTTCAGTGACCAACTGCGGTTCTGGTCACCAAAAACCTTCCCTGATGGGCTTTTGGTGACTAAATGACGACCAACTTTTTTTGGTCATGAAAAACTATTTACGACCAGATATTAACTTTCTGCGACCAAAAAATTGGTTGCTAAAAGTGTAATTTCCTATAGTGAGGGCTGTCATATCTGAAGAGATTAGACCCCTTCGAGGAACAAAAAAAAAAACAAGTTACAGAATGAAATTCAATTTAGACCTATGGCCCGATTACCTTTATTTTATTTATTTATTTATATTTTTTATGATGAAATATGAGCTTCCAAATCAAAGAACTTTTTTTTGTCTATCTTTAGCAAAAATAATGCTATAGTCTCTAGACTTGTATCAGAGTTTTTTTTTAAAATATTCTAAAAAAAATTATTTAGAGAATTGACCCACTTTTCAAACTAATTAGGAAACTAACCTACTTTTAGAAATCGTATTTTAAAAATGTGATTTTGAAATTGAAATTACATTTTCAACATATAATTTCACCTTAAATGCAATTTCAATTTCAAATTCACATTTTCAAAATACGATTTCAGAAACAAGTTAGTTTCCCAAATAATTTAAAAAGTGGATCAATTTTCTAAATAGTTTTTTTTTTATAGAATATTAAAAAAATAAAAAAATAAAACTCCTTGTATCAACACAGTACTCACGTATTTTACTTTTAATTTAATACAGTTTCCTTATAAATAAATAAATAAATAAAATACACGGTAAGAGACAACTTTGTTACCTCAAAAGTGAGGATATATTTGCCCATGAATAAAAAATAGAAAATTATTAAATTAATTTTTACTTGCGTTCTACATTTCCAATACAAAGTGAAGGTAGTTAAATTCATTAATTACTTTCTTAACATATATTCTTATGACATACAGTGGTGGTACATATATCAATTAATATACTAACTAGTATATCAACACGAATTATGAAATTATTATTGACTTCACTCATTAATTACATTATAAATTTTAAAAATTTTAAATTATGCTACATCATTAATTGATATACTAATTAATATACTAATTAGTACATATAACATTATTCAATGACACATGTTAGTAGAACCCAAAATAAGAATTAAATTTTGTACACTTTTTTCTTCATTTTCCGGTCTCTTAACAACTTTCTTTCTTAAATTCTTTGTCAAAATACAGCATAATTGAACGGACTTTGAAAACTATTAATTGCAATTAATCAATTATGGTTGACATGGTCTTTTTTCAAACAATAATTGTGATTAATCAATTATTGTTGACATGGTCTTCTTCTTTTAGATGAAACTCTATCTTTTTTTCTCTCTTTGATTTTTTGTTGTGGATAAAATATACTGATAATAAATTCTATAAATTTGATATAATTATATTAATTTCTATTTTCATTAGATTAAAACAATCGAAATTAGCCTAGATAATGTGTAAATACAAAAATAAAAAAAGATAAAATATATATGATAGTATAAAACAGATGACAATATGATATTTTTATTTATATAGTTAACGAATTATTAATATAAACAATAAGTGTTAAATAAATTAAATTTTAAGAGAATTCAACATAATTATACTAAATTAAAAGGATTCAATATATATATCTTTAATTTAAAGAGAGATTAATATAATTTTTTTTTTCTTCAAAAAACTTGATTGACATGCCCAAATATTGTTAATTTTTATAACAATCTCACTAAAATGTTGGGTTACAATTAATTAAAAGTGACATGTTGTGGCATGAAGTATTAATTTAGGGGTTGAAATGAAATGAAGAGTGGACGAGTGGTTTGGGAATCACTATAGTCTACCATAGACTTTTGGAGATTATCAAACAAACCTATACCGTTTAGAAATTAATTATTTTAGTTTGTTTATTGATTTTTTATGAAAAAAATTTAAAAAATAAAAATAAAAATAAAAAAAGTAATATAATAACTTTTTTTTCTGCATATATCACTTTCCAAACGAATTACATTGTTCATAAGCTTGGTCCACATGGATGCTGCTGCGAAGTCTTGAACCAGTTGATTTGAGTGGAGTTATGCACTCCACCATTTGTAATTTGACCTCTCTCTCTCTCTCTCTCCATCCCCGTCTCCATCTCCCTCTCCCTCTCGGTGATTGGACCTCTTTCTCTCTCTCATTGTTCATAAGTAGAGTTGGTCCAACATCTAAAAAAAAACCAAGTCCACCAAATGAAGAAAATTAGTAACCAAATATTATAGTTCGGACGGTCACTTCTATACATTTTAATTTAGATTTAGATAAATTACATTATTTCTTTTTAGATTTGAAAAAAAAAAAAATCTATAATTTTAATATAATTATATTGACCTCCTTTTTAGTAACTTTAAAGGGAATGAAACTAATGCAAATATTGCAAACGTGTAGAGAAAATTAGTGAAATTTCCATCCTAAAGAGTGTACAAGACATTAGATCAAAGACAAAATTTTATTTGATGAAAAGGACAAGCCGAAAAAGTTGTTAGAAAAAGTTGTTGGAAAATTTCACAGGTGGCGGTGATTGGCAGCAGCAGGTGGTGGTGGCGAGGTAAAAAAAATGCGTGATATTTAACAGATAGGGTATTGAATGAGTGATATGTGTCACATTTCAACAGATAGAAAAATAGGCTTGGTGAATTTTAACAGAGAGTTTTGCAGCAAAAAAAAAAAAAATTAACAGATAGACAAATTAGGTGATTTTAAGATAGACAGAGAGGTTTACTTCAACGGATAGTATCCTTTTGGACAAATTGTGTCCTTTTAGCCAATGAGATTAAAGCTTTGGGCCTAATAGGCCAAAAGATTAAAAAAATAGACCTATGACCTGAGTATACAAAAATATAATGATAAATAAGAAAATCTATATATTTTAATATAAAATAGATTTTAATATTATTTTTTGGGGCCATTTATTCATAAACTCCTCTTCATTTGCTTATATTTCAAATTATTTTCTTATATTCTAATACATCTTATAGGTAACATAGTTACCAAAATATCCATTATAATAGGGTGAAGCGCATATTAATGTTCACATTGACAGTGTGAATGTTTCATAATGTGAATATTCACACTGTCAAATTTATTTAATATAAATATTCACTTCATCAAATTGCTAAGGGTTCAAAAAATATTTGTAAGGATAAAATTCTCATTCACTTCATCAAATTGCTAAGGGTTCAAAAAATATTTGTAAGGATAAAATTCTCCATAAAATACCTTAAATATGATAATTAATATTTCAAAATTCAAATGTCCAAAATAATAAGACTTATTAGAATATAAGAATATCTTATAGAGTAACTGAGATACAAGCACTTATATATATATATATATATAAGTACTGAAAAAAAATTCTAATAAACATTTTATTTATCCATTACGAATTTTCTTAGTTAAAACGTTTTTTAATCCATCTACTGAACTAAAACATCCACGTTTAATGGTTATTTTTATTTTAATATAATTACATTATAATTTTTTAAAAGAAAACAAAAATTCTAGCTTTAAATGTCGTATTAGGTCTCGTTTGGAAACATGTCATTTTAGTAATTTTTTGATTTTTTATTAAAAAATAGAGAGAATAATGTGATAATTTACACTAAGTTTTTAACTAAAATTAAAAAGGAAAATGAGCCGTAGCTTAAAAATCTTGGCTCGAAATTGGCTCGAATGTCATTTTGGGCGTTTTGGGTGGTCTGAAACAGAGAAGAAAGAGGAAGAGAAGAGAGGAGAAGAGAGGAGAAGAGAAAGAGGAGAGGAAGAGGGAATGGAGAGAAGAGAGGGCCCCTCCGCTTCTGCCGTCGGCCGAACCCCTCCGCTTCGTCGCAGCACCAGCGATCGTCGCAGCACCACCGCCGTCGCCTCTGGTCCCGCCGAGCCCCTCCCCTTCGTCGCAGCACCACTGCCGTCGGCCAACCCCCTCCCCTTTCTCCTTCCTCCTCCTTCCTTCTCTTCTCCCCCTGTGATTATGCCCCCTCCAGTCCTCCTCCTCCTCCTCCTCCCTTCTCTTCTCCTTCTCTGCTTCTGAAATTAGATTCGAGCCAATTTCGAGCTCGACAATTCGAACTACGTAGCAATTCCGAATTGAAAATGGCCATGTCCTTCAACAACTTGTACTTTTTGCTTCTACAGCTTTTACTTCGTGCTTCAGCTGCCTGTACAATAGACAGATTGATAAAAAGTTTTACATGAACTTTTAAAAAACAAACTTTAAATTCTCTGATAAAAAATAAAAAATTTGATTCTTAAACTAAAAAAACTGCAACATATAATTACATTTCTCATTTCAAAGCACCAGTGCGAAAAGAGCATTCCAATGCTGTTAGGCCCTGTTACTTTTTTTTTTTTGAACAACCCCTGTTACTTTGTATCTAAGGCCCGTTTGTTTGGGGTTATAGGAAGGGGATTGTGACTACTAATATCTTGGTATTACTAATACCTTGTTTGTTTTGAGAGATGGCCTTGGGACTAGTAATACCTGGGTATTACTAATACCCTTGGAAGGGGGATTCATAGTGAGGAGGTAGAGATGGTATTAGAAAAATAGTGAGGGGATTAGAAATTTTTTTATTTTTTTTATTTTTTATATATTGGGAATTTTTTTTAAAATATTAATGTTTAATTTTTATATTTGTTTTATTATTTTATATAAAAATAATTTAACAATTTCTCACTATCAATCCCCTTACTATCAATCCCCTCACTATTAATCTCCTCACTATCAATCTCCTCCATTCTATCTCTGAAAACAAACGGGACCTAAAAATAATGCAATGTTGTTTTTCTCATTGTCGAGTAATCATCTTCTCAACATGATATGTTTCTATTTGTTAACAGTATCTCCAATGTTATTAGATATTTTACCTATTTAAAAGTTATTATAATATATATATGTATATATATATATTAATTATTTTGTCTGTCCAGTTTTTCATGTTTCCACTCAAATCCTGTTTTTTGGTATGGTTTATAAGCTAATTATTTTACTTATTACCAAAAAAACGTGCAGAAAAATAAAGAAATGACGTGACTTAAATCAACTAATAAGTCAATAAACAGACTTTTTTAGTTCAGCTGAAAAAAAAAAAAATTAGAAAAAAAGTTATTCATTCAAATACCATTCACTTTATGGAATGTTATACTAGTAACAAAGATGAAAGGAAATGATCATAAGGGTCAAAAAGATTTTGCCTAACCTTTGAAAGTTAGCTACATTTAGCTAGTGAATATAAATTAAGACAAAATACATAATCATATATTTGTATTGGTGTAAATTATACTAAACATTTTAACTAATAGGCATTATACATCTAGTGGGTTGGAGATGTTTGGCTCTGCAAGTGGCGCTTGTTGGATAAAATAGCTAGCTATTTTCAATTAATTTAGCATCATCTTTTTTTGTTCTCAACATCTAAAGAGCCATTGCAAGCTCTGCAAACTTGAAGGAACCTTCTATCTTCTTTCCATTCATATCTAATGTTGATATGGCATATCATAAAACACTACTTGTGTGTTAAAATCCGATCACACAACCAATATTCTAATCTTCCGACCATGCAACCAGCATTCTAATCTTCCTCTTGTAAGTCTGGGAACAAAGTCGATAAGCATGTAATTGTTGCCGAGATCCACGCTTGCAAGATCGAAACAATAACTAACCTGTTTGCTCGTCAATTAGGAGGACACTTCGATGATAAAGTCAATAATTAACTCTCGAAACGCAATTGCATAGAGTAACAATAAGCATAAGCACAAAATCTCACATACCTTTGACTCAAAGGAGTGCCTGTCATTATAAAGAGTGTCTTGCCTTCTTCTAGAAGTTGTTTTCCTATCAAACACTTATTTCCTTTAGGAATAACACATTATCTAGGACTCATCTCTCATAGTTGGATTGGGATTAACATCTCACAAGAGTTCTGTAGGGGGTTCAAGGTTAGAGAGGTGATTAGAGAGATAAAATTATGCTAATGGCCCACCAATGGTGGAAACGGCTGGAGAATGAGTAACAACAACTATCTGGGCAGTTGGACAGTGTGTAGCTAGGTGAGGGTGAAGCAAGTGGCTCAAGAAGAAATGTGTGGCAGTACCAAAATGGGCAGCATCTCCCTCAAATCCCCAAAATTCCTCTTTTTTGAATCTTGGGAAATGGGTCCTATTTATAGGCTCTTCCTTGGTGCCAAAAGGACACCAAGTGGCCAAATAAAGAGAAGACATGTGTCCCAGAGGATCACATGGAATATTCTACCTTGAGCCACCAGGCTAAAGGTTCCACGTGTCCCTCTACATGTATTATGTACTATCTGTTTACCTCCGCAACTACTTTTTTTAGCCTCAGTAAGTGTAGTTATGACGGGAGTGTTTGGCGCTACAACTCTCTTTTGACCCTCAGCAAGTGCAATTACAACGGGAGTGTTTACCTCTACACTTGTCTTCTCAACTTGAACCTCAGCAAGTGCACTTGCAGCGGTGAACCTTGCTGTTGCACTTGCCTTCTCAGTTCTACTTGACCAGTACATGCATTCTCAAGACTTCATTAGTCTACTATCGACTATGTTTGTATTCACCTCAGTGAAACCTCCACCATTATCCTCCTAACCACAAACTCCCCAACTTCCCAAGGTGAAGGCCATAGCCAAGCCTACTATCGGTCATGTTGTTCCTTAGTACCAAGCCCAAGGGGGCTTCCTTAATCCTGCCTGTGTGACTAATGCATGTCCATGACCTAGGTAATAGGCCCTTATACTCAGGATACCCTGCTCCCATCTTCGCCGGGATCGCCGCGGTAAACTCGTATCTCTGGGCCTACTATCAGCTCCAACCAGTAAGTCTTGGGGCTTGTTATCGGCGCCAAGTTAAATGAACTTTGGGGAGGGGGCCTGCTATCGACCCTAGGCTAGTAATGCCTTGGGGCCTGCTATTAGCGCCAAGCATTAGCCTCTACTTGCAGAGGGAGGCCTCTCTCAAAGGCTGCTATCACCTTGGCAGGATATTCCCTCTGCAACTTAGTTGCTATGGTAGTCATTTCCCGTTGCAAGTTCAAACGGAAGAACCGAAGATATTAGAGATGGCGGCGCCGACAGAATGCCTCCGCAACTTGGACGCTACAAGTACTGCTTCTGCAACTTAGTTGTTTCGGTTTTCTCCTTTCCTCAGCAACTCTAGATGGTTGTGGTACCGACATTACTTGGAATGGCGGCAGCACCGACATTACTTGAAACGGCGGCGTTGGGACAAAGTGCCTCCGCAACTTTCCCGCTACACATGTTCCCTCTGCAACTTCACCGCTGCAAGTGTTGCCTTCGCAACTTGACTTAGGCATTTTCCTTTGTGGAGTCTACTTGGACCCTTAACGGGTCAAACCTGGTTCGGCCCACTGTTGGGCTACTTCCCTTGGGCTTTGGCCCATGCTCCTTTTTCATTCTTGGTTGCCTCTTTGGGGTGACCTCAGTACTTAGGCCCATACTTAGTTTGAGGCTTAATTTCTGACCCTCTACAAGTTCTAACCCATCCAATCTATGAGTAATTATTCTATTAGGACACATATTCTTCGTCGTGTATCTCAACCTAGGTGTATATCATTTTCATATCTCAACCAATTACACTCTGCCATGTGACCCCTTAGCCTAAAGTCTCGCCATGTGGATAAGTCAAAAATTATTTCCCCATCACACTATCAATTATAAATTAGAGAGAGCAAAATAGTAGCGTTGGAGTAATTATAAGGTAAAGTAACTAACTAAAATAAATTTTTTTTTTTTTTTAAATCTCATTTAACTAGCTAAAAATGACTAACATAGTTAGAGTTGATCTGAGAGAGAGAGAGAGAGAAAAGAGAGTGAAAAATAAAAATAATACCATTGCTCTTAACTCTTATTCTAAACTAAATGCTATATTGGCACTAGTTAGAGGAACAAAAGAATCACCCACAAAACTACTATTCTGTGAAAAGTTAATACCAAAAACTGCCTAGATTGGGAACTGCCAAATATGCCTACTAAATTTCTTTCAATATCTACATGTATTAGTGTTTCTGTAAAATGTACAAGATTTGCAATGCATGTGGTGAGGATGAAAAAAATTAAATGGGTTATTTAGAAATTCCTCAAGAAAAGTCCAATATTATTATATATTGACAAGTTAACTAATTCTGGTGCTGAAGTTGGGTAATGGGTGTATTTAAAAACACCTCACGAAAGGTCAAATATTATTTTATATTGACAAGTTAAGTAATTGTGGTGCTGGAGTTGGGTAATCATAGTCATTACAAATATCAACAATACAACACACTTGCAGAAAATATTTTAAAAACTATTCTGAAAATGAAATGTGTAGACTAGATTATTCTAATATGACTTGCAACATTTAAATTTATACTAACACTTCATTTTCAACATACATTTTTTTTTTTTTTTTTGGATACATAAAAATCTTCAAATTGAAATTAATGCATTGCTACTAAGGTCCTTCTACAGTGCACACCCTAAAAAAAAAAAGGGTGTACCCTATCCAAGTTATGATATTTGGTAGTGTTAAAACCAAAAAGGGTTATAATCAAATTACTTTTAGTCATAACTAAAAATACTATAATAAATTATAACCAAATTCCACTTGAGGCATAACCAAAGACCTATTCGGTCATAATCAAAATAACAACTATAATAGGTTATAATTAAGTCATAACTAATAACCTAATAAGTCATAATCAACATCACAATTAATCATAATAAATTATTATAAAAACATAACTGAGACATTTGATATAAATATATATATATATATATGTTTAAGATGTGTATTATAGAATTTCCTCTAGCTACATATTGACACCCTACAAATAGGGGTGGGCATCGGCCTATTGGCCCGCCTAGATTGCACTGTCCAACCCTATTTTTTTAAGGTTTGGAAATATTATTTTTGTTTATAGGATTGGGTTGGGTTGATATTTTCAGCTTGAATGGGCTGGGTTTCAGAATAATATTTTTGGCTCGGCCTGGCCCGCTACATATTTAATTTAATTTAATTAATTAATTTATATAATATATTAAAAATATATATACCTTTTTATTGTTGGCCATATGATTTGTAAGATGTTCGTCACTATTTTGCTAAAGACATTCACATAGAAAATGTTTGAAGAAATTTGAAGTTTAAATTATGAATTTTATGTTTAGTTTGATGCATTAGTAACAATTCGGTTTAAAAAAATTTTAAACTTTTGGAATTATGGGTGTGTTTGGTTTAAAAAATTGTAAAGTTTTAATTAATATGGTATTAAATCTTTAATAGTTAATTGCTTTATATGCCGTTGTCTATTTATGAAAAAATAGCACGTAGTATGATGTCTAAATATTTTGTTTTTTATAATTTATATATATGGCCTGATGGACGGGCATGAGAATTATGATTTATTTATGACTGGACTTGGGTTGATTATATAGGCTTGATGTTCGCGCCAAGCAAACTTGAATAAACATAAAATTCTTTATTAAGTAGTGTCAGCCCGACACAAACTCAGTTCGGTCCAGTAAATGAGCACCCCTACCTACAAAGCAGCTAATAGTTTAATAGAGTTTGGAGAACATGGAAGATCATTGTTCGTTCCATTGCAATAATTTTTTTTTGATCAGGTTCCATTGCAATAATGTAAAAGGAATGGATCACTCATAATAATTGTGTTGGCGTCACATTTAAATCATCCAGTGCAAAAATAACAAGTGGCAAGCAAAAGGTATTCAAATACCGAAGAGTTCCACCTTCGAAAGTGCCCACTGCAAGTGCAAGTCTTCAATCGGTAAATATGATGAGCAACATGTGAGAGGCATGTGAAGAAGGAGTTAATAAAGAGCAATTGCTAGCAGTTACGCATGCACGAAATGAAGAATGTGGCATTAAAAAGTAGCGAGAATGAAGGAGATCATGGCGAAAGATAGCAGTTTAACTGTTTTAAAGGTGCCAAGAGAAGGGTATAAATAGATGGAAGCAAATATTGAAGAGACCCCTGACCAAATCCAAACTCTACATTTTTGCCAATTTCATTTATCTTTAAATTTTTGTACTTTACTTTTATGCACTACACTTACATTTCATAAGTGTAGATTTGCCTTGTAAAAGCTTCGAAGTTGCCCTTACTAAAGGTAACATTTTGTAATTGTTTATTCAATTAATCAATTGCAATTTTTGCCCAGTCTCTCCCTATGTTGCATTGTTTATTCAATTAATCAATTGCAATTTTTGCCCAGTCTCTCCCTCCCATTCTATTACGAATTTGAGTTAAAGTTTTGATTCATCTTTTCAATGTAACACAGTAAAGTCCTCTTCATTAAGGCTAAGAGAATCTTAACACAATAGATTAATAAAAATTGACATTTCTTATATTTCTTACCTTTGAAGTGTCAAAAATAGCCAACATATATTTTTTGGCACGTCTGGTGGAACCAATTTTGTGTTGAAAATATGGTTCAAAGACGGTGCCAAGGCAAAGAACATCTAGATGACAAAGATGTTGAAATACAAGAAAAGGGTTTTTTACTTCGAAGAGAAGCCATAATTGACCATCCTTATACTTATGGCCTACCTTTAGATGGCCATCAACTGGTAGAAGAAGATCCTCACCCAAGAATGGATACACCTACTCAACATATTGGTCATTCACAAGGCCAGACTTATGAGCATGCACCCTCTCGAGGCCAAACACTTAGTCAAAGTAGTCGGGGCAGGACTAAACCACTAATATTCACTCTTAGAATGTCAAATGAACAATTGAGTGGAATGATGTCTATAATGAGTCAAATAATGACCACAAATCTAAACAATTGGTCTGATTCATTTAATGATTCACTTGTTCAAAGAATTGATAATAGGTTGGAAAATAGAAGTCAAAGTATAGGTCCTATTTTAAATAATAGGAGTTCTGTTCAAATGTCAACCCAACCTAGAGCAATTCCTAGTAGCTATCAAAATAGTTGTGAAAATAGAGCAAGAAACGCACAATCATACTACGAATCGGTTAGACCTGCACCTCTAATTAATCCACGGCCTTACCGAAGAGTGTCTAATGCTCAAGAAACACAAGCTGTGTATGTAGAGCCTTAGGTGTTACCTTCGAATACATCTGGTAATGTTACGCATGGTCAGATTCAAATACAAAATACCACACGGATGGTGTCAAATCTAGTCTTCGAACCTACACCCAGGGGGTCAGTGGAACCTTTTTGGCCACCACTTGTTCTAGTTAGAGAGGAAGACATACAAAATCCTACAATATATCCTTTGGACTGAATAGCTACACCCTTTGTGCAAGCCATACCAAATGTGTGGCCTCAAGCCCCTAGACAACAAATCCATCAAGGATATATGTCACATCAAGCCCCTTAATGTGTCCCTAATGTTATTCCTAGGGACCAATTTCTTAATGTGGTGCGAGAAGTGTGTGGTCCTATGGCTCGAGGGGTTCAAACTCTAGTTTATAGAAAGCCATACCCTGATTGGGTAGATAGGTTACATGAGTTTCCAAGGGGATATAAGGTCCCGGATTTTACTTTGTTCAGGGGGGATGAAAACCAATCAACCATAGAACATATTGCTAGGTTCACATGGCAATGTAGAGAATACACAAATCCTGATTATATAAAGCTTCGATTGTTCCCTAGTTCATTAATTGGCCCAGCATTTGCTTAATATATCAGTCTATTACCTGATATGGTTCAAACTTAGCTACAAATAGAGGAAGTGTTTCATTTATAATTCTTCTAAACAGAGCCAGAGGTCACAATGGATGACTTAGCAAGGTTAAGCCAAAGACTAGAGAAAAAGGCCATTCAATTTATAGCCAGATTCAAGAGGGTCATAAGTAAGTATAGGGTGGTCCTTCCATAGCCTGAATCTATTAGATTGACTTAAAATAGCTTAAAGTTTAGGCTTTGAAAGAAGTTTAATGTAGCGGATTTTATAGACTTTGTCGATCTGACTTATAAAGTGTCTAGGTATGAGTCATTGCTAGAAAAAGAACAGAATAGAAACAATTCCTCAAATATGACCTATTATAGAGACCTTAACATGGAAATAGATGCTACTGAAATTGTAGACAAAGAACCATACATATGTGATGCCTTAGTTAAAAGGAAACTACAATAGATCATCAGTTTAAAAGGAAAGAATTTCATAGAAAATACTTTTTTGATATTTCTAAAGCTTATGAATATTTGATCATTTCCTAGCAGCACAGTTTCTAAAGCTACCTAAATGAGTAGTTATGCCAACTTCAAATGAGTTAAATAGTAAAATGTATTGTAAATGACATAATACATGGTCTCATTCTACTAAAAATTGCATTATTTTTTCGAGACAAGATTCAGGAGCAGATCAAGAAAAGTAAGCTACAGTTTCCAGCCAAGACTAAGAAGGCAATAGAAGCTGGCAAAGATTCTTTTCCAGAGCTAAGTGAGGTGGAAATTGATGTCGGAGTTCCAGACTCAATTATTCGGGTTTTGGAAAGAGCCTTGAATCTTAGAGAATTGGATGTTTTAGACATCTAAATGAATGAAATGAGGCAAAAACTTACTTCGAAAGAAAGGAAGTCATCTTAGAGGACTGAAGAAATTGGCTCTTCCCATAGCCAAAATAGTATGATCACTCAGTGAATGCATGTACTATGGAGACCTTGGTTGTTCAGAGGGTTTGCCCAAGGTGCAGGGAAGGTTACAAGTATGTTAAAGGAATACCTTAGATGGTCAGTCCAGGGATAACACTCCAAGCTTTGTAACTGGGAGACCTAGAAGAAGGTTGTGCCAAACTTATGCCCCATATAAACCAGTGACTCCTTCTCAAAGGACAACTTAGAGCAAAAGAAAGGGAATGAAAGGAATATTCAGAGGTAGAACCCATAGGGATTCGAGAACGAACTCCCTTTACCAATCATATAAAAAGAGAAGGCTTAAAGAATTCCAGAAGTTAGACCTTCGAAGCCAAACACTCTTTACACAAGCAAAATGCAGGTGTATTCCTAGGTACCAGGAGTCATTGATGGGTTGTTTTGCAGACCAGGCCTAAAGTAAGTTAGACTGAACCTCAACATGATCAGAAATTAAAGATAGTTAAGCCACCTCCTGTAACACTTAACTAGTGGTTCATGTTAAAGGATCCAAAGAGTAGGCAGCCAGATTTGGTACCCATTCTCTCCCGATCACAAAGGAGGAAAATTCAAAGGAAATTCACCAAGTACCAAAAGGAACTCAAGGACTCTATCAAAATAATCCGAAGAGAGAGGAAAAATAGAGACAAAGAGTTTGAGAAAGAGCATTTGAGATACAATCATGCCAAGAAAAAAGAGAACAGTTGGCTCAAATTCATGTTGAATTAACAACTGAAGAAAATGCTAGCCTAGTAGGCTTGTCTAAGGCCTTAGTGAAAAGTGAATCTGAGTTTGAAGATTCAGAAAACCAACCAGATGGCTTAAAAAAGATGGAAGATGGTTTGTTCGAAGCTATGATGGCGGAACAGACCAAGCCCGTAGATTTGAAATTGACTATTCCCATGGAAATAGAGGGATGCCAGAAATCTAAAAGTAGTTTAGAACCTTCGAAGGGGTCAAAGACAAAAAGTGAGCCAATCCAAATCCAATTTGGCTCATTACCTACTGCTAACATCAATATGGTATATGTTTTGCATCGTAGGTTTAAAGCAGATCCCAAGAAAATGAGATGCCCATCTATTGAAGAATTGGCCGAATTAGATAAGAAGGCTTCTATCCCAGAGATTGAAATGGTGGAGGAGACAAACTCCAAAAAAATAGTGGAGATGGAGGTTCAAGAGGCTACGCCTTGCTATCCTTTTTAATACCCAACTCTAAGCATGACTTAGCATATCAAGCCCTTGTATATCAAGACCCATTTTGATGGAGTATTAATGAGTAAAGTGTTGGTGGATAATGGAGCAACAGTCAACTTGTTGCCCAAAGCCTCGCTGAAGAAGCAGAGTTTAAGAAATCTTAAACTTATCCCAACTAGCACCTCTATAGCAGGGTTCACAGAAGACAAACAAATGACGCAAGGGATCTTACTAACCAACCTCAATGTGGGATCCAGAAACAGTGTTACAACTTTCTTTGTGGTGGATAGCAAGGCCAAGTACAATGCTCTGCTAAGAAAAGATTGGATACATACTAACAAGTGTGTGCCATCATCATTACACCAAAAGATCATCATGTCCCTAGGAGATGGAGAAATGGAGGAAATACAAGCAGACCTTTAACCATTCACAGCTCATGCAGATTTCACAAAAGCAAATGTAATGTCTTGGTTCTAAAACCCGATTTGAAACCCACTTGTATGGAAGCCCCGGTACACTTTTAGGCTTGTGAATGGTTAATGATGTCATTATGATCTTGTTTACTTTTTTTGTTACTTTGTTATGTTGTTGGGACTGCTTTTGGTGCACTTAGAGTTGTCCATGAAATCTGGGTGAGTTTTTATTCTAGTCTTACTCACGGTCGTAGTAAGCATGATTGCCCCCGTGATGTATAAGGTCACGCCTGTGGTCAAGCCGCGACCAAAACATGCCTTCAGATCTTAGGCTTAGGAAAGTTGTGTGGCCTGCGATAGGCCACGATGGAGGTTGCAAATAGTGTCATTTTGGCCGCGATCAGGTCGTGACCGAAATCACTTCCTAGTACTTTTGTAGGTGTGTTGTTCTACACTCAAGAAGAGTTAGTCGCACCTACGATCTATTTTCTTTATAAAATACAGTAGTGCCCGAAAATATCTGTATTGGTCCATCTTTTCACTCTCTTTCTCTTTGGTGTGATTTTAACCTAGGTTTAGGATCTTCAACCTTGATTTTTGGGTACTTAGGCTTAGTTTTGATCTCCGTTTCCTTCTTGGGTATTTTGGAGCTTGGCGAGGACATCTTTCTAATCTTCGCCAAAAGTGGATTTGAGCTTTTGGAGTTGTCTCCTAGATCTACCTCCTCTCTACAAAATGTAGGGTTCATATCTTTGACTTTATATGAGCTTGTTAATGTGGTTGTGGTAGTTTCAATGCAAAAAATTCATGTTGAGTTGTTGTGGTTATTGTTATTTTGGAAAGAAAAGTTGTTGTTATGATTAATTTGGTGAAGGAAATGAATTTTGGGGTTAGGGCTTGATAGTTTGGGTGAGTTGGGTTGGTTGTTCTTGTTAAACATATTACTGCCATTAAAAATTGATGAGAGTTTTGGGTGTTAGATTTTACCATTTTATACCGTGGATGATGATGTTAAAAATAGAAACTGTTACGAACAATGATGTCATAAGCACATTTGCAAGATATGGGTATTACTATGGGTGTCTTAATAAGATGAAAACAATATGGGTTTTAATTAAGTGATTGAGGTGAATCCGGGCCATGTATAATTTAGGTGACGCTTGGTGACGGTCACTGGTAGAGTGTCGCTTTGTATAAGTGCACTAGTCATTGTTAGTGCTTTACAATGACCATGGGTGGTGCTTGGCGATAACCATTAGTAGATGCATGGGCTTGGAGGATTCACTAAGTTTTCGTATTGGGTTTGGAAAGTGATGGTTTAATTTAACGTTGTCATTTAACATGCCACACATATATATACATATTGCATCATGAACATCAATACTGGTGATCTTATATTGGTTTTTAAAATGTTTCTTACTGGACTATATGTTCACCCTATGTAGCTGAAACCATTTCAAGTGTTGGTGGTGTGCCCCGACCCTGAGGCGATGCATTAAGATACATGATTGAGTTGAAGAACTTTTAATGATCAAGCCAAGGGCCTTACTTTTATTTAGGTCATGGGCCATTTTTTGGTTAAAGGTTGAACCCTTTTATTATGTAAGCCTTAAGGCACATTTGTTGTTAATACTAACAGCTCGACTTCTATACTGTATATTTATGACATCTAAAACCTAAAGATAGGTTGTATGTAATGGAATTATAATGTGGAGTGTATGATATTAATCAAGCATGTATGAGAGCCTGCCTTATTGTTTGGTCAGTTTAATATCTTTTCATTTACTATTTATGGTTATTCACATGGGTTGAATCATGGAAAGTCTGAGGTGTGACGCAAAGTTGTATGAACATGGAGTGATACCTCTAAGTGTGCTGAAAACTTAGAGTAAGGATATGGAACACAGTACAGACGAAGAAATGACTTATCTAAAATAGAGAATCCAAGATAGTTTGGATGAGCCAACATGTAACAAAGATGAGTCAAATGATTGGCTCTGAATCAGAAACAATGCAACAAGACTTGTTATTAGCTTTGAATAACTTATTGGCTTTAGATATTGAAGCCAAAATTTAGGAAGATAAAATTTTCTGGGCAAACTTTGCCTATGAAGATGGTGAAGGGAAACAACAAGAAGTGGAGTCACCTGAAGAAATAAAAGAGTCTAAAGTCTTAGAAAGCTTGATAGCTAAGGCTCAAGACCCTTTGGAATAAGTGAATTTGGGAGGAAAAGCAACTTTGAATCCAACCTTCATTAATGCTTAGATGGATCTAATTTCTAAACCCAGATTGTTGGCTTTATTGAAATAATATAAAGACTGCTTTGCTTAGGAGTATAGTGAGTTACCTGGATTGGATAGGCAGCTAGTGGAACAAAGGCTCTCTATCAAACCTAATTACAAACCACACAAGTAAAAGCCTTGAAAGATGAGTCCAAAGGTAACTCTCAAAGTTAAAGAAGAAATTTTCAGATTATTAAAAGTTGGGTAAAAATGCCTTTTGGGTAGGGCAACCTATCAAAGAGCCATGAATACCATTTTTCATGATCTAGTCAGCAGATTTCTAGAGTGTTATATTGATGAAATTATAGTCAAGTCTCAATCCTTCGAAGATCATTTGGCTCATTTGGAAGCTTCATTCAAAAGGATGAGGAACTATCAACTTAAGCTCAACCCTCTAAAATATGCTTTTGGTGTGTCTGTTGGTCAGTTTCTGGGATATATGGTCCACAAAAGAGGAATCCAGATCAACATAAATAAAGTCAAAGCCATCATCGAAGATAAGCCACCCACAAATAAAAAAGAATTGCAAAAATTTCTTAGGCAAGTTAATTTCCTTAGAAGGTTTGTTGCTAATATTGTTAGTAAAACTAAAGTCTTTTTTCTTTATTGAAGTTTAAAGATCATGAGGAGTTTAGGTGGGAAACAGAACATTAAGTAGCATTCGAAGCTATCAAAAGCTATTTGGCTAAGCCCCATGTATTGATGCATCTAAGAGAAGACAAGCCCTTGAAGTTGTACATAGCATCAGAAAAACAATCCATTGGAGTCTTATTGGCTCAAGACAATGAAGCAAATAAGGAACAAGCAATTTGTTACGTTAGTAGGTTTTTAAATTATTGTGCATATAAATACTTAGTTATTGAGAAATTTTGTTTAACCTTGTATTTTGCTGCAATCAAATTAAGATATTACCTTTTAGCTAGAATTGTACATATACTTACTTTGACTAGTCTAATCAAGTACATGTTGACAAGACCTATCTTGGGTGGTAGGATTGGTAAATGGGTTTTAGCTCTATCAAAATTTTGTCTCAAATATGTTCCTCAAAAATCTATTAAGAGACAGCAAGAAAACCAAAATGATATAGACCTGGTCAGTATTATGCCTTGAAAATTATGGTTTGATGGTTCAAAACCCAATGGTTTGGTTGGAGTAGGAATTGTAATTGAATCTTTAATTGGTGTGAAAACTAAGCATGGTTTCAAAATCGATAAATCATATAGCTTTAACAACTAAATCGATGTGAAGCCTTGACCATAGGGCTAGAACTGTTATTAGGTTAAAGGCAGAGTTGTAAAAGTTTTTGAGGATTTCCAGTTGAGGATTCCTAGTTTGTGGTGCTCATCAGCCAAGGGTTAAAATTGAGATGGCATTTATATTATTAGCCAAGTATATTTAAGGACTATATTAAGTATGCAAAGGGTTGCCAAGCATGCCAAAAACATAGAATGATTAGGCATGTGCCAGTAGATAACTTGCATTCAATAATCAAACATTGGCTCTTTAGGGGATGGGCGATGGACATGATTGGAAAGATTCACCTTCCATCTTTGAAGCATCATTACTTCATTCTAGTGACCACAGATTACTTTACAAAATGTGTTCAAGCAAAACCTTATAAATCTATAGACCAATGTGAGGTAATTAGCTTCATTGAAGATTTAATTCATAGGTTTTAAATTCCCTAAACTATCACTGTTGATAATGAAATAGTATTCGAGAGTCATCTAGTGAAAGCTTTTGTTGGGAATTTTGGCATAAACATAATTAAATCCACTCCTTATTATGCTCAAACTAATGGACAAGAAGAGTCATCCAACAAAGCCATTAAAAAGGGATTCAGAAGATGGTTGAAGATAATCCCAAGAATTGGCGTAATATACTATCAGAATTTTTATGGGCTTATAGAACTTCAAAAAGATCAAGTGTAGTCACACCATTATAGAATTTTTATGGGTTTATGAGCATAATGTTGTATATTCAGTTGAGATCAACATTAAGTCTTTGAAGGTCAAAGCACAAAATTATTTTGACAAAGACCAGTATAATCAAAGCATGTGTATGGAATTGGAAGACATTGATGAAGCCATAATTTGGCTTTAAACAGAATGTTAATCCAAAAGCAAAAGGTTGCAAGGTGCTACAATAAGAGGGTACATCATCAAAGTTTTGATGAAGGTGATTTGGTATGGAAAACCATATTATCCCTTGGCATCAAAAGCCACAAATCTGATAAATGGTAACCTAATTGG
Source organism: Camellia sinensis (assembly GCF_004153795.1). Classification (NCBI taxonomy): domain Eukaryota; kingdom Viridiplantae; phylum Streptophyta; class Magnoliopsida; order Ericales; family Theaceae; genus Camellia; species Camellia sinensis. The sequence goes on along the minus strand of NW_021024525.1, from coordinate 945,600 downwards.
GAATGACCATTTCAAGTTCATAAAGTGCTTCCAAATAGTGCTTATCATTTAAAGAACCTTAATGGTTTCATATATCAAAGAAAAATCAATGGTAAATTCTTGAAAGCATATTTTCCAACTGTTTGGAAAATTTCATGCAACAAGGAAGTGAAAGTTGACAATAGATAAGCACAAGTAAAACAACACAAGACAAGTTGATAAATATGATTTTCATTCATTTGATGGAAATTTTATAAAGTCCCATAGTTGGGTCCAAAATGTTTTACATTGTTTGGATTGTTCCTATACAATAAGCTTCATATTATCTATAGAAAGAAGTAGCTCAAGTGATTTGGACATACCAACCTTAAGGTCCAGCAGTCTAGTAATAGAAGTTTGCATTTTCTCATAGTTGGTGACCAAGGTTGCTTCCATCTCTACAAGTTCTTTCTCTAAGGCCTCTTTCCTTGCAAAAAGAATCTTATGTTGAGATGAAGCTTTTACATACTCAGTTCTGAGAGAAGTAACCTTGATTTGAGTTGAACTCACAAAGGCTTGGTCTTGTGCAAGTTGTTGCTGAGAATGTGAAGCAAGCTTATTGAGGTGAAGGAAAAGGTCCAAAGATGACATGACTTGAAGAAACACTTGAGGCAAAGGTGATTGGTGATGGATTAAAGACTAATAGCACAAGACGAACCCTTATTTAAAAGTGGGATTCCTTAAAGACATAAAAGGGACTCTAGAGAAATCCTTCGATAGCCTAGTGCAAAGTAGACCTTAGCACTTGAATGTTGAGAAGCTGAGGACGAATCAAATGAAATTTGGCTAATGAATGAGTCTGCCAATAGAAGAGGGTCACACTCAGTAGTAAAGGGTACATGAACAACAACGAGTGTTATAAAACCTCTTGTTCAAATGCCAATAACTTTGGTTCTATCATCTCTATAGCTTCCCTAACACTGATGTGAATGTGGGAGCTCTTTCTCATTATATTTGACTCTTGCATCGGAAAGGTAGAGGTGATGCTAAGAAAAGGGAGGTCTTCTTATTAAGAGGTCCTAGCGAAATTACTCTCTCATAAAGCTTCAGAAGTAACAATCTTTGCAAGAGTTGTGAGAGTAGTAGCATCTGGTAAACCCTCAGCTATGTCAACCTTTGACAAAGCAACTCTTTCCACTAATGGTTGCACTAATGGTTAAAAATAAGATGAAATGGTAAACTCTATTAGAGTTTAGATTTCATGACTAAGTGGAATGAGAGTTTCTATAGGCTGCAGTAAGGGTTGAGTTGACATTCAAGGCTATTGATAGTACTAACATCTGAAATAAAAGATTAAAAGAGAAAAGTTAGAACATGAGGGTTTTTTTAGAGAAGAGATAATTATATACCTAATGAGGTATGAGTATGAGGAAGAAGTGATTTAGTGGTTTTCTCCTCCAAGTAATAAAGGGGGAATCATCTACTATATTTTCTTTATCTTATTGTTCTTCAATTATTGAGTCTGGAGCAGGAGCTTTTAGAGTACCTTAAACACCACTGTGAGTAGACTCACTACCACCAAGAGCGGTGCTTCTACTTCTTTTCTACCCTTTTTTTGCCACAACTTGTGCCAAGACCTCCTGCTTATCAATTACAGGAGCGGGTTCTACAAAGGAAAACAAACAATAGAAAAGCATTAGTACCATCAACATATATTCAGATGTGGATATGAAACAATCTCCGCAATGTTTGAATTTAGAATGATACTTATTCAATCTAGAAAAAGCCCTTGTGGCTTAACTACCACCAAGAATGGTGCTTCTACTTCTTTTCTGTCCTTTTTTTGCCACAAGTTGTGCCAAGACCTCCCGCCTATTAATTGCAGGAGCAGGTTCTACAAAGGAAAATAAACAATGGAAAAGCATTAGTACTATCAACATATATTCATATGTGGATATGAAACAAGCTCCGTAATGTTTGAATTTAGAATGATACTTGCTCAATCTGGAAGAAACCCTTGTGGCTAAATCAAGAGTAGCAGCAAGTGTTGGTATAGGTGCAAGAACAAGTTGTTCTAACTCCATTGCTCCTATTAGACTCCCTTTGAGAGAAGTGGAGTCATCTTTTGAGCTGGTCTCAGTAGGGCTCAAGTCCTCCAACATTGAGGGCAATAACAAAGTAAATTGGAGGTCCATATTAAGCCTCCACTATCGTTGTAAAGAAAGAGAGGCTGTAGGGGGTTGAAACAACGGAAGCCAAGCTGAAAGTAGCCATATTCTTGCACAAGAACTCCAATGGGTCATTAATTCTGGTTGAGGCCACCCTTAACTCTCGATGTTGTAATTAAGGATTGTTGAATGAGCAATAAGGAGCAGGGGCAAGTTGAACTAATCTAAATTGCCTAGCAAATTGAGCCGGGCAATAGGGTTAAGTAAGAATAGATACCCAACATTCCTTATGAACCCTATTTGTGCATTCTTTATCTACCAACAGGTCCTGGAGCCATTGAACACCTTGTTTGGGGTCAAATGGCGTAAAAAAATTTAGGTTCTAGGTTCAAAGGAAGTTCAAAGAAGGATTGGAAGTAAAACTAGAATGTAGAACTCCATAGAGTTACTTTACCATACAACTCTCCATATGTGATAACATCTATATCATTAGTGTAGCCGATGAATCGAACCCTGAATTTAGGAAAGTAAACAAGAAGCCATAACAGAAGAATCCAAATTGGGCCTCCTAGGTTGGGATCCAAGGGCTTTTCACAGAAAAGAGAACATGACCTATAAAGATTGCCAATAATGAAAGGGACAAGGGCAATGGAATTGCCCAAAGCAAGAGCTTTGGCCAAAGGGATGAATTCAGTAACAATCTTTTGTGAAGGTGTGCACATTACAAATTTGCACAACCAGAAAAGGAGAAAGTCAAAAAGTTCATGGTCACTAACAGGACCAGTTCCTCTATTCGTTCTACTAAGGAAGTGTGAGTAAGATAGGTTACCAATAGGATTTTGGAGGCCAAGGATGATTCTGCCATAATAGTTTAGGCTGAAAAATTCTCTAGTAGACAATACGCTTCGATCCACTCACCATTAACCATTGGCCACATTCGAAATGGTTTTACATCAGACCAAGAATCCTAATGTAACTGGCTTTGGTATTAAAGAATATGATCTTCAAGGCAAGGATACAACTACGCTATCTCAATTGGAGGGGTACCCTTAAATGCAGGACCCAAACCAAATCCCGTATCAGTGTCTTGGGAAATGAAAAGGCAAGTGTCAATAGGGTTTATAACAAGGTTAGCTTCTAAGGTAAATTCCAAAGTTAAAACGCCGGAGTTCCATGGATGGGTTAGTTTGAGAACCAGACACCATTGTTTGGTATGAACGCTAGGGTTTGAAAATAGAAGTGGAAAAGGCAAAGTAAGTCTTAAAGAGGAAGCGTAAGTGAAACTAATACAAATGGTTGGATATTTATATGTTTCTCTCTTCAAATAGGTTGGGTTATTTCAAGAAATATCCGTATAAAACAGTATAAAGTTTATATTAGGCCAAGCATTTAAATATAAGCTCCCAAGTGAAAATGCATTTTTGCGCATGAAACCTTGTGGGGTACCAACTATGTCGATTGTTTTCTAGCCTTGGGAAGATAATTTTAAAACTGCGAATTGCTTTGAAGCCATGAAAAACATTATTGTTTTAACTGTAAGATGATTGTTAGTGAATTCTTGACCTTCGAATATCAAAGTAATGTAAGAATTGGACTAAAAACAAATCAGTACATACAATGTTCACATAATTTATTTTTCTTAAAAAAATAAAAAAAAATCTCCATTTCATTAGAAGATGCGAAAAATTACAAGAAGACAGTTTCAACCTGTGTGGGTAATTTTCTGACCACACTGCCCGCCTAGTAATTAGCTGGAGAGCACCGACAGAATAGATGGCTTCAACAGACCTATAACAAAAAGAAAATGCTCCAGCGGTGGCTCTTCCACCCGGGGGCACTTCGACGATCAAGTCAGTATATCTCTCAAAGATAATCAAGTGCTAAACTCACAAGCTTAAGTATAAAACTGCGTACCTTAGACCCACGGGGGTGCCTCTCTTCTATAGTTTACTCAATCCAAGTCTTACTAGAAGCCTAACTTCTATGGACTCCAATTTAGTACTTACTTTGGATTCCTCAAGAGATAAAGATAAACTCCCTAAGAGCTTTATCCTTATCTTAGCAAAAGTCTTCTCTTTTCTCTAAGACTCTTGTCCATATCCAAGTTGAGTTCCCTCTTCATTCTAGGACTCTTGTCCCTTATCCGCTTATCTCGGATTCCGATATCTTCGGAGTCAACCTCGGCCTATCCAAGATAACCTCGGCATAACTACCACGACACGTGGCACGTCGGCTGACACATCGGCGTCACCATGCCACGTGTTGGTACTCAGAAAATATATCCCCACAACTGCCCCATAGGTTTTATTACCTCGGTATCCTGAGGTGATGGAACCTATATCGATATTTCTTTCCGCATATTGGCTCAAAAACTGTTTAGCCGAGATCATTTATTTCAGGCCGACGTGTTCTCTTCGGAGAACAAGAACTTAAAAAAAATTCCCTCTCGCGCATGAGTTGTCATGCATTTCTTCTCAACCGTTCCCCTTACGTGTTCTATCTTCATTGGCCCGTGTCTGTGACGCGCTTGTAAGCCGTCTTTCACCTGTCTGCGCCGTCTAACGCATACGTTCCTCCAAGCGCAATAAATGCCCTGTTTTGCCGCCGTTTCAAGTTTTTGATAAAACTTTTCTTTCCATCTTCATTTCTTTACTTTTGCATTTGATTTTCTGGCTCTCTCTCTCTAAACTTTCTCAAACCCGCCATTGCTCTAGATCCAAGCTCTGCAACCGTCTTCATTCTTTCATTCCAGCGAAGCTTTCGTCGTCCCGTCTTGTCTGCAACCGTTGCCTTACCTCGACGACTTTCATTCCGGCTTCATTTATTCTAGTAAGCCTCTGTTCCTTTTATTCCCAATTTCTTTTATGTGCTTTCGTTTACTTACTGCCATTATTGCGTTGTTCAAACCTTTGATTTGCTGAACTATTCATCTGGATGCGTTTATTCCATGATTTTACTCATATCTTGAACACTTGCACTGTTTTAATACTTTTCTTGCCACTGTTCTTGACCTTTTACTTCTGTATTTCTTTCGCTTTTGAGAACCATACCTCTGTTCTTCGTTTCTGAAACGTCATTCTTTGTTTCTTGTTTTCTGTTTTTCCTTTCCAGATCTGTGCCTTTGATCTTCATCTTCATAGTTCTTAGGCTTGGGATTTGTTTGTAGAACCTTTAATTTAGAGAAAACTGAAACAAGCCGTACCAATACTCTCCTAGGTTTTTGCCGAGATTCCAATAACCCTTTAAGAATACCTTCTTTCTGAGACCTAGCCCTCTGATTTTAGGCCGACGTTATGGGTATGTGGAGACATAGGGTAGATACCCCGACCAAACTTGAGTACTTCAGGCAGGAGTTCTCAATTCCTGCAATGTCCATCTGAGGCTGGCTGAAGATAATGACTCTATCATGTCCACAGATGATTCAATGCCCTTTCCTATAGTAGCTTTTACTGAGTGCGGACTCCGGCTCCCACTTAACATTCTCTTTCGCGAAATTCTTCACTTTTACAAGTTGAACCCTATACAACTTGCCATAAACTCTTATCGAGTGATCAATGGCATCATAGCTTTAGATAGGCAGGAGAACGCTAGGATTACCCTGGCCGACATTCAGTTCTGTTATACCATGTGCCCCCTTAGCCTGAAGGAAAAAGGCTTCGTTTATTATTTTAAGCCGAGGTCGACAGAATACAAAATCGTAGCTGACCTCCCAGACTCCAACAAAGGGGCTGGAGATAACTATGTTATTGCTTCGGGAAATTGGGAGTTTGGCCCAGACGAGGACGCCCATCTCTACCCTCTTCCCCGATCTATTAAAGAGGGCAAGGGTAAGAGCCCAATGTCAATACTTTAGTTGTTTTTGTTCAAGTCTTCAATATTTAATCTGTTTCTAATGTTTGTTTCTTCTTGCAGACGTTCGTAAGTTACCGAAAGACTTTTGCCAATCCTACGTTCCCAGCATAGACTTAAAGAAGCTCCTAGATCTGCCAATCCAAAAGCACAAGGCCCCACTGGTACTGAATTTTATTCCGACGTACAAGTCGACTTTGCCCGACGTTCCCAAGCGAAAGAAGAAAAACCTTTCTCCTCCTACTACCACAACTTAAACCGCCTCTTCATCGCGAACAGATCAAGAGTCAACATCTTACCCAGCTGATCTGCCATCTACTTCAGCCCCATACTTAATCCCAATATCAGAAAGAAGACGTCGGCGTCGACTTGTCAAGACTGCTGAGATGGGTCGCCCGAAGCCTGTCGCTGTTGATCTCTTAGCCGACCTACCTGCCGATGTTGATGCTGTTCCAGCTCAATCCATGCCCCCACCAAAGCCAAAAAGAATCAAAAAGGCTTAGCCTAAGGCCAAAACTACTGAGGTTGAGGCTGAGGATGCTCTGCCCATCTCACAATTGGCAGAGAGTAAAAAAACTGCTTCTACTTCTGCAAAAAGGTCTGCTGAGGCCCAGCCATCAGAACCCTCCCAATCAAAGAAGCCGAGGTCATCGTCTGCAACGACCTCGGGTTCCAGAATACCAAAAGTCCCATGGAGACCAGAGATCACTCTAGAGGATAAGCATGTCCTTGCCAGCGACAGCGCCGATGATATAAACGTCGGCGTGGCACTTAGTACTGCTCTACTCCTCCCAGGTGATCTTGAGCGGAATGCCAAGATGAGTGAGTATGAGAACTATGCTTTTATGCTGTAACGATCTGTCCAAGTAAGTGCCTTTTGTGCTGAAATTTGTTTTCTCTCTTACTTTGTAAAATTTTGTAACAATTTATGCCTTGTGTTCTTTCAGGCCATCCAACATGCTCACTCTCTCTCCATGCAAGCTTTTGAAAATCGACAAAGAATGGCCGACATGTAGAGGGAGGTTTCTGCCCTGAAAAAGGAGAACAAATCTCTTGAATCAAAGATGAAAAAGCTGGAGGACCAAGCTGAGGCCGCCACCAAAGCCCAAAGTCTAGCCGAGGAAAAAGCTGAATTTGCCAAGGCAATTAAGAAGGTTGCCAAAGCCGAGAAGAAAGAGGCCGAGGACAAAAAGGCCCAAGTGGAAAAGGAACTTCAAGATGCTTTATCTACTAAAGATGCCGAAATCAAGGCGGCCGATGAAAAGGCCTACGCCCAGGGTATGGCCGACGTGACTGAGGAGTATAAACTTCAGGTCAATCAGGCATGCAACAGGGGCTTCTCCCTTGGTTGGATGTCCCTGATAAAGAAACTTGATCTTCCTGCCGATTCACCCTTCCGCAATGCCGATGCTATTCCTCTCCCATTCCCCCCTCATCCTCCATCAAGTCAACCTGGAGGAGAATCTGAATCTGAGTCTGAAGATGCCGATGAGGAAGATGAATCCATGGCTTCTCACCAAAATGCTGCCAACCACCAAGCCGACCCCCCCAATCCAAATAACCCACCACAATATTTCATCGAGCTTACCAACAGCATTGACCGCATGGCCGAGCAAAACCAAGCCCTGATCAATGCCCTACTCCAAAGAAACCTTCTTATTGACGCCGAAATAGCGGCAGAGAAGGAGGCCGAGGTTGTATCTGATCTCCAAACCCAACAATCTGGAGGAGAAGACCCTTAGCTTTATGTTGTATTTTGTTTTTTCCTTTATCTTTTTCTGAACAATGTAAGCTTTTGCGTGGCCGACGTGCCTCCCAATTTTGTAAATGTTAACTCAGCTTTCCTTTTCTTAACGCTTGAATCTTTGTCTTTTCTTTGATTGCTTCTGCGTGGTTTCTATACTTAGAATATTTTGCATGATTTACATACTTCTTTCCTTCCTTGTGCAATCTTCTCGGGGTTACATATCTCGGGTGTAATAACTACAAGCTTTACTTCGGCAACATACTGACCTGCAATCTTTTCATAAGTTTCAACAAGTGTAAAACATATACTATTCAATGTCAACTTTGCAAACAGTGATCTCGGTCTAACCTACTTGTAAATTGCTACAAATTTCAACAAGTGTTAACATATACTGTAAATTTTTCTTAAGTTATGACAATGATCTACTTGTAAATTGCTACAAATTTCAACAAGTGAATTAAGGAATAATCTCGGCTTAACTTCGACTTGTAAATTGCTACAAATTTCAACAAGTGAATTAAGGAATAATCTCGGCTTAACTTCGACTTGTAAATTGCTACAAATTTCAACAGATGAAGATAAGGAATCAGCTTAATTTCAACTTGTAAATTGCTATAAATTTCAACAAGTGAATTAAGTATCTCTGTCTTCTCTCTACCCCTAATGTGAACCTGAGTTCTAGTTGGGTTCTCATTATTCATGTCTCAAAAACACCAATATGTAACTTTATCAATCGTATGTGTTTTAAAGAAAAAGGAAAAGGATTTTATTGATGACATCGGCTAAAAATTCTGCACATCTAATGATAGAAGAATTTCAAATTACAAGTGTTCCAAGGTCTTGGCAGTGCTTTGCCCTCGTTATCTTCAAGCCGATAAGCTCCAGTGCCTAATACTGAAGTAATTCTGTAGGGTCCTTCCCAATTTGGGCCAAGCTTGCCCTCTCTGGGATCTTTCTTGTTGCCGACGACTTTTCTCAGGACTAGGTCGCCGATTTGAAAATCTCTTGGATTGACCTTCTTATTGTAAGCTCTGGCAAGTTGTTGCTGGTATACTACGAGCTGAATTGCAGCTTTCTCTCTTCGTTCTTCCAAAAGATCCAGATCTCGGGCTAAGAGTATGTCATTGGTGCCATTCTCTACTCTCTGGGTTTTGATCCCTGGGATACCGATCTCCAATGGGATGACTGCTTCTATGCCATAAGCCATGGCAAAGGGGGATTCCCCTGTTAATCTTCTCGGCGTAGTCCGATATGCCCAAAGTACATTGGGCAACTCGTCCACCCACTTTCCTTTTGCTGCCTGCAGCCTCTTCTTTATTCCATCCAAAATTACTTTGTTGGATGCTTCTGCTTGCCCATTGCTTTGGGGAAAACTTGGTGTTGAGAAGTAATTCTTGATCTTGAATTTCGCACAAAAGTTCTTAATGAGTTTGCTGTCAAACTGCA